>JAPZEB010000026.1:31132427-31159417 GCA_029783705.1 Chaetodon striatus
GGAATGGGGCTCAAAGTGCAAAATACTGGACTTCTCCTTTAACAGTGTCTGTGCAAAAATGAAACTGGAAATTTATCTCTGGAACAGCAGCTTCTTCCCACTTTGCTGCTCTGCCCTCAGCTGTCATGGTGTAATAATATTCACATGATTAATAAATCCCTGTTGACTGTGTCAGAATGTCCCCCACTGGGTCTGGAGTCACTCAGGGTCAAAGACACCCAGCTGAGAGCGTCGTCCTACAAGCGCAGAGGCCTGGGCCCTCACCGCGGCCGGCTCAACATCCAGGTAACCACGCAGACTGACAGTTAACCAAAGACTTTATTCATCACGTGCTGCAGAGCGACAGTATGACAGAGTATTTCCTGTGTGTGTTTCAGTCTGGGATAGAGGACGGTGACATCTATGATGGAGCCTGGTGTGCTCAGTACAAAGACACGAAGCAGTGGCTGGAGGTCGACGCTCGGCGACTGACACGCTTCACCGGTGTCATCCTGCAGGGTCGCAGCTCCATCTGGACGTCAGTACTGAAGTTCATATAGTGTCAGAGTGAACACTGGGAGATGTAGTTCACTTTCAAAGCATTTCTTTAAATTGAGGACAGGGTTGATTGTCACATTCATGAGATCTCGCCCCATGGAGGGTGCTGTTAGAAAATATTTACTTTTGGCTTCAGTGGAGACATTTTTTGAGGGATTGAACTTTAAATAAAAATGTGACAATCATCCCCGTTCTCCCCTACTGATCTGATTAATCCTTAAAATAGAAAAAAAAAAAGATAAAGATAAATTTCTCTGATTGTACATGATGTCTTGTTTTGGACTCAAGCTCTACTTTGAGGTTCTTCAGTGTATCACATGTGAAATGTTATGTACTACAGAAATCCATGTATCTTGTTCACACACAGTTGGAACATGGTCTATACCTACAAGGTGCAGTTCAGTAACGACTCGCTGGCCTGGAAGCCGTGTATGAACGGGACAGAGGAGGCTGTGAGTGAGCATATCTTTCTTTTACAACCTTCAAACTGAGCTCTTATCTCTGAATGTCTTTGTCAGTTTTTGCCACCTTCACATTTCAAATTTCAAGCTGCTGTTGTAGATAAACCAGTGACATTGTTTTATGTCACAATGTTTTATGTCACTTATGGAAGAAAATAAAAAAAGTAGTCATTAATTTACCCACACACCATCAGTCCCATTCCAACAGAGGCCTGTAAAGGAAAGTGTCATCACCAGTATTAAAATATTCTATTCAGTGAACGATTTAACAGCAAGCAAACACACTTTCTCCTTTTTGTTACAAAGGAATAATAATGATGGTTACATTTATGAATCTCCTCCGGCCTTTGGTTATTCAGGGTGCTGGAACAGGTCTGGAAACTCTGCAGCCTTGGTTAGGTTTGTTTATTCGAGCGGTCATCAGGCATCTGTGCCACAGCCACAGCTGACCATGAGGTGTCAGTCATGCAGGGATTATTTCCATGAGGCATCAGGCTGGTTCAAAGGTTCTCTGGAGACAAATTAGTTAAAAAAAACAAAACATTTATAAGTCAGTTTATAGGTTTTTTGTGTTTTATAGAGGAGAATACATATATAAGTGTTTCAAAGAGAGGAGAGAAGAAACACTACATCTCAGGGAGTATAAGGTGATGAGCGTGCACAAATGGAAGCTAAAAATCATTATTTGCAATGATATAAAAGAAGTTGTTGTGCCAAGCTTGTAGCCTAATGGCTAAGTTTGTTTATCCAAGAGCCATGGTCTGTGTATAGAGTATTGTTTTCAGGGTTTTTTAAAGATCACATAATTCACATGGATGGTAAGAGGCCCCTGGGCAGACCCAGAACATGCTGGAGGGATTATATATCTCATCTTGCTTGGAACGCCTTGTCCCATTGAGATCAACACACCAACGATACACAGAAACATGTAGACATATTAGAACACCTACACACAGTAGCAAGACCCAACTGACTCGTTCATGCTTGTACTTATGAGAGCTTTAAAATCAGGCAGAGACCAATTTACATAGTTTAAACTCTATTAAAGGTTATTCCAAGTGAGAGGAGCAGAGCACAGAAAAACTTCATTTCCCAGTTTAGGAACAGACAGCAAACCCAAATCTTGAGATCTCATGTTGTAGCTACAGTCAGATCTCTGTCAGTCAGTCTGTCCAATCAAAGTATAAATGTACAAAGGCAGTTTACTTTATATAGCTTTAAAAAATGAACAAATACCAGAGACTGAACCTACGAAAGGTCAAAGATGGCCGCCTGGCCCTGGAGTAAAGTGCACAGTGATGAGTAAGGGTTTTACAATTCATAACAAATGTCAGTGCACCATGATATGCAGTATCTAACGTGCACAAGCTGTGTGCAGATGCATTCATGCACAACAGATCACCACAATACAGAACCGGAAAAAGAAAAGGTAGTAGCAGCCAGGTGGTGCTGGTGTCAGAGGAGAAACAGGACTTGTTTTGTGAAACTTCAGCCTCAGCTTTTAAGAAGATTATCAACCTGAGGCAGAGGTCCTAACATTTCACCGCATGTGTTTCCCACTGTGCTGCAGGTATTTGAAGGAAACCAGGACACAGAGACACCCGTCCTCGCCCTTTTCAACACCTCTTCCACAGTGGCCCGTTACATCCGGATCAACCCACAGACCTGGTACCAGAACGGGACGGAGGGTGACATCTGCCTGAGAGCCGAGGTGTTGGGCTGCACACTCCCAGGTACGGGACACACACTGTGGAAACAGTACTTTTAGTATCTTACTTCTGCACTGTTGGTCACTGCAACATTTCCCATTGTCACAGATCCAAACAACATCTACCCATGGCAGACAGAACCAGCAGAGTCTAGAGACAAACTGGACTTCAGACACCACAACTACAAGGAGATGAGAAAGGTACGACACAGTTGGATAGAGCACAGCTCAGCCAGCAGGATATGCTGGGCTTGCACAGAAATATATTTTTCATAAATCTGACTCCAGTGTTGACAAACAAACCAGTTTTTGGTATTTGCAGCAGTTTAGGAAGCTCGCTCAGTGTGTGTGGCCTGGTCTCAGTCTGACCAAAAAACAAATATTATGGGGTGGTTTCACTCCTCCATGGCAGCGTCCTCACTGTGCTGCCACTACCTGCGGTCTGTGTGGAGACACCGTGCGGCATCTGATGGTCAGAAAACAGCCCGCAGAGACAAACATGGCGCCACATTCAACGTGTGTGAATATATTTGGTATTTAAAGACAAGTTCAGACATGAGTGGAGGTGTATGGGGGAATGGGAGACATGTCACCCCCAATAATTTGGTATAAATCATTTGTCCTCTTCAGTAAGTGCTCTTTAGTGGCTACAGCAATTAATGCAGGTCCTTAAAGGGACAGTTCACCATAAAAAATAAACATATTTTTCTTCTCACTCGTATTACTATTATTCATCATAGATAGTTTTGGTGTGAGTTGTTGAGCGTTGAAGATAACAGCCATAAAGATGTCTTCCTTCTCTATGTTATAATGGAACTAGATGACGCTCAGCTTGTGGTGCTCAAAGTGCCAAAACAATACATTTGAAAAACTCAACAGCAATGTCTCTTTCCAGAAATCATGACCCTGTTACTGAAGGTAATCCACACACCTCGTTGTGAGCAGTTTCATACAGGAACTATTTTCTCTCTACCAAACTACACCCTTCAACGCTCAGAAGGAGGCGTGCGTCTACTGCTAACTCGACTAGCGCCACTTAGCTGGCTAACGTTACTGCTGAAGAGGACACCATTACTGTTTACATCTCACACTGTGACAAGCACGAGCCTGTCGTGTATGAGTAGATGCATGCTTCAATCTCTGTGGTGATACAGTTGATGGGTGTAGTTTGGCAGAAAGAAAATATTTCCTTGTTAAACTGCTCACATTTTTTTTAAGTGTAAAAAAAACGTATTTCAGACCCCTGCTGGTATATGATCTCACACACTCTCGTTCCTCTGCACTCCACTTTCCCATAAACAGTACTTCCATCACTAATGACCACAAAGAACAAATGAGAGAAGGAGGAATCTGCAGACCATCCTCTGTTATGAATTCACAAGGAAGAAACTGTTCACTAAGTCACTGAATGCCAGCATGTATTAATTTAAACTTATTCACTTGATAAGAGACAAAATGTGGAACTTTTTTGTTGTGTCCCAGTTGATGAAGTCTGTGAGCGAGGCGTGTCCTGACATCACCCGCATGTACAGCATCGGGAAGAGTTACACGGGTCTGAAGCTCTACGTCATGGAGATCTCTGACAACCCTGGAAAACACGAGCTGGGTGAGACACACTGGAGACAGATGTGACGATGTGAAACTTTCAAAACATACCACACCTGTTTAGAAGGAAAAATCTCATTCTAATGCTCATCATGGTTAAAATCTAAAAAGAATAAGATCTAGTTGGCAAAGCGTCATCGTTTTCATCCACCAAATGATAAAAAGTGTTGTCCTTTTTCAAAGTAATGTGTGTTCTTTGATAAGTTCAGAGTTAGAGAAGCTTAATGAAATTATTTTTGGTTGGAGAGCAGTTCAACCTAAAAGAAATGCAGCTCAGGCTCCAGAAGAAAATCCTGGTATGGTACATTTCTGCAAAGCACAGATAGGTCACGTTTGTATGTTTAATACGATCCACATCAGTGTATCTAAAGTGACGTAGTTCTGATTACACGTACACGAGGAGAGGATGGTGGATGGAGTGACACACAGGCGAGATGGCCACCAAGCTGCAGACCACTGTTCAAGACCAACAAACAAAACTGTTTTTATATTTGCGAGATGTTGGAGGCATTTCACGTGCTGATCGTGCCAACAAAACCTTTTTAGCGACACATCAGCAGTATTTCCTGCGGTGACTTTGCCCCAAAACCGAGTGCTTTTTAGCGAAATATTGGCAGCATTTCCCGTAATGATTATGCCCCCAAAGCTGGGTATTTTTTAGCGAGACGTGTGCGGCATTTTTAAGCAGCATTTGCTATGAAAAATGGGTGTTTTTTAGAGAGACATTATAATGTCCTGTGCTGATTGTAACCCCCACACATCTGCAGTGTTTCAAGCACCGATTGTGCCATCAAAACTTTTTTTTAGCAAGAATTTGCAACATTTCCAAGGGTGACAGTGCAGCCAAAATCAATTGTTTTTTAGCAAGACAGTGGCAGCAACTCAAGCAGTAACTTTGCCACCAAAAGTGTTTTTTAGCAAGGCATTGATGGCATCTCCAACCAAGATTGTGCTCCAAAAATTGGGTATTTATTGGTAAAACATGATCTTGTTTTTGTGCCTAAACATTACCACACAATAAGCACAGCGTTGTTGAAATGTAAAGAAACATAAAGTTTCAACATGTCCTCTAATAATGTACAATTATTACATATCTAAAGGTTTACAAAAAAACATAATTCCAAAACCCTTATATTAGAGACTGCTTTTTTAAAACTGCAGTCATGCTGCACTGCTGCAATGAGAGGAGTCATTTACTCTGATGCTTTGTGATCGCTCAGTAATCTTCTGCTACAGCTGCCACTGTATCCCAACCCTGCAACAGTCCAGCACTGTGTGAAACAAACCTACACAGACCAGAGCTCCCCTTCGTTTACTCTGAGGTGTACAAATGTTTTCTTTGGCCTCGTCTGCTCTGCCCACATGGCAGCAGAGTGCAGAAGTTTTCCCGCCAAAACACATGGCAGTGAAGGCAGCACGGAGGAGCAGAAGGAGAGAGGGAGATCATGCCCGTCCATTCAGTGTTTCAAATTTGTTCTCAGTTATGAAATATATTCCACTAGCAGGTGCAAAAGAACTCTGTCGAGGTATATTTCAGCTTGTTTCTGTTACATGTTTCAGTATTTTTTGAATTAAGTGAAATGCGACCCTTCAAAGTCATCAAACCGGCTTTGTGAGGACTTGTCTCACATTTTTTGTTAATGTCATCGCTGCAGATAATTGGTAGCCTATACAAAGGAAAGGATCAGTTTTTCCCTCCACTCTGCTCACTCTGTGACCTGATTTTTGTCCACCTCAAAGCCTTTTTTCCAGTGACCAGTGTTGGTTTGGTGCGGTCTTATGCTCCATGTGTTGGAACAATCCTATGGGACTGAGTTTTCAGTATTTTCTGTCATCTGCCATCTCTGTGGTCACAGCTGGAGCACGCCAACTGGGTTCAAAGTGGTCAAATATCCTCCTCTGCCCCTTTTTCACAGTTATGTAACTTTTGTGAATGTTGTTCTGTCTGTGTTTTGTTCAGCTAAAACTTTAGTATTTCTATTAATGTTGCTGTCTCGGCTGGGCCAGTGATACTTGTTTTGTATCTCAATATGTGTCATCAGAGATCAGATACAAACATTTACCTCAGCCACAAGAATGACAGATATTTGCAGATCTGTGCCACATATGGAGCAAAACTATAACACACTTTTAAATTACAAGAGGCTTTTATTTTGTAAACTTTTGCCACAAAAGCTGCTCCATGCTAACTGTCTCAACCAAAACACTGATTCATCATCCTCAGAAGTGTTTCCAGCTCCAGTTATTGAAGTATCTCCATAGAGGGTTTTCAAGAAAAACATTTGTGAGCTCACACTCCTCCTTGTAAACAGTTTGAGGAGGATGTGTGAGATTTCAGAGCTGCCTGTCAGTGCATACAGACCAAACATGAAACAGATCCAGATCCTTCACTGCGGTCTGTGAGAGAAGATGATCTGTGATATTTTAAAAGCACATCATGTAGAAGTAGTAAAGTTTTTAGGGATGATGTCGCACACTGCTTCCTGAAAAGAGGTCTGAGTTGCCTGTTGGCCTCCTGCTGTGTCATGGTTTTGTTTGTAGACTTTTTCTAATATTAACCAGAGCGCTTAACTCCATTCCTGTGTCTGTGTTTTGGCGCCCCCTGCAGGAGAACCAGAGTTTCGATATGTTGCAGGGATGCATGGGAACGAGGTGCTGGGCCGAGAGCTTCTGCTCAATCTAATGCAGTACATGTGCCAGGAGTACAAGCAGGGCGACCAGCGTGTCGTCCGCCTGGTCAAAGAGACTCGCATCCACCTCCTGCCCTCCATGAACCCTGATGGATATGAGATGGCGTATAAAAAGGTGCCTAGAAGTGCATGTAGTCCCAAGATGGGGGTTGTAGTTGTGATGGCTCCCAACTTTAGTGCTCAGTGACTGTAACTGAACAGCAAAGCCTTTGTCCCACTCTCTGTGATCCGCAGGGCTCTGAGTTGGCAGGTTGGGCCTGGGGTCGTTACAGCTATGAAGGTATCGACATGAACCACAATTTTGCTGACCTCAACTCAGGGATGTGGACCGCCATCGAGCTGGAGACGTACCGCTCCAAACTCATCAACCACTACTTTCCCATCCCTGAGCAGTACACCTCTGAAGAGGCCTTTGTAAGCTTTATATACACACGTCACACACCTTTCATCCTCCTCTGCTTGTATTATATCTCTAATTATAAAACAAGAACTGCTGTGTTTTCTTTTATTTTGTTTTTTGACAACTCTGAATGAAGTGTGTTTTATGATGATAGAATTACTGTTTTTTTAAATGGAGTCTGGTGGGTTTGACAATAGCAGTTTCAGAGCTGTTTCTGGTCAAACAAAAAAGGATCTCACTCTTTACAAAGGGGCCGACCTCTGTAGGGATCCCCTACATAATGTAGTCAGATACGCAGAGTAACAATCTGAGCCTGTTAATGGTAAATAAACCGTAAATTGACAGTGCTATATTGCCCTCAGTGGTTACATTGCCGCCTGTTTCACAGCTGCTGGCTGCAGTGGTCTTGTGGACAAATATTAAAAGTTGTTGTTCCCATTAGTCACTTCAACACAAAACATAGGAAAATAGGGTTTAGGTTGAAAGAAAAATACTGAGATTACCCTTTAAATTAAAGCTGAAACAGTATGACAAAGCTGGCAGAGTTGCCACAGAATGTTGTGTTGACGCCTGCTGTTTATTTCAACCATCATGCTCTCAATAAATACTATAAATAAACCTTTAATAAAAGTCTCACAGTAGCTCTGCAAAATCAAAATGTAATGAACGATAAAATACATGATGCAATGGCAAAAATATTGTAAAAAAATATATCGTTCAATACTGTTTATAGTTAAGAAAAATGATTCCCGTCACAGGCCCTCACAGGTGTTTTCACTTACTCTGGCTGATTAGTAACAGTGACAATGTGCTACCTCAACTTGTGCATGAGTAGAGTGGAGGAGATGTGAATTAAACACAGTGTGTTCACGCCCACACCTGAGCAGAGCTCTAATCAGGCAGAGTGAGTGGAATCACCTGTGTGGGTGGATCACAGGTGTGTCAGGTCTTTCAGAAGCTATTTAAACACTGTATGCTGAGGTGTTCAGTAATTTCACTACACTTCTACAAAGCTGTGTCTGTGGCTAACTTGTGGGGCATTTTGATTTGATCTGAGTTCACGTTATTATTAGGGAATTTTCCAGAATGCATCCCTACATGAACACTGTGTCACCTAAATGCAAAAATATAAAACACATTTGACCAAACAAGACCATAAAACACACATATATCCAATCAGATATTATGAAAAGTTGGTGCAGTGAAAACAATCTGATGGCTCACTTTGACATTCAGTGTTCAACCCCAGCACACTGAGGCCTACTTGGAGCCCAAACTTTGATTAAGTAGGTTTACAGACTGAGGAATGAAAGAGTTCTTTAATCTGTGGGACTCTTAATCTTCTGTGTGACGCAAAAGCTGATATTCTTCAAACTAAATGTGTGATGGGTCTGATGTAACATAACCAGCAAGAGACAACATTCATTCAAGCGTTCGACCCAAAATCTTAAAGCGGATTCACAGTAGTCTAGATATACACCTCCAGACTGTTTTTGAATACTAAACAAAATGATTTTTTATCATTGTTAAAATGATGAAATGCTCAAATTTGTTTCTTAAGCCTAGTAATAAATACTCATACTGAAGCTAGAGTAACAGAGGGTATTTTTTAAAAGAGGTGGCTCCTTCACTGTTTACTGCTCTGGTTTGATAAAAACTGGGCATGGGCAGCATCTTTTTTTTCATAACTTCCTGACATTTCACCTAGATATATGGTTAGCTGAGCAATTGTTGATAGAAGTCATAGTAGCATGTATAGCCCACAATGCTGTAGTCACTGCAGATACAGACATGTCAGTGGGCTGAACGATGATGTGTTGAATAAAATCATGTACCTTATAAACTGCTTTTGTAGTGTCTATATGTGTTAAGTTATATGTGGCAGCACTCCCAAACAGGGGCAGAGGCCATTGTCTGTTTTACTAGCCCTGTGACGTTATCCCCACCACTCGCAGTCGCCATCTATCTCAGCATCTCCATCCCAGTTCAATAGGAAGCGGAGCATCTGAATATTTGACAATATTGAAGTCATGCCTTTGGGATTTCTAAACACCCCAGTGTACCACCCAGGCCTTAATAAAACAGATAAAATCAGTCAGATAAATGTTTAAAACTTTGGGACCCTAAATGTAAAAAATGAGTATGTACTGAGTGGAGCTCATCCTCTGACTGAATCTCCACCAGGTGGCGTCAGAGACCCGAGCGGTCATCAACTGGATGCAGAACATCCCATTTGTTCTTGGTGCTAACCTCCACGGTGGAGAGCTGGTGGTCACCTACCCGTACGACATGACCCGGGACTGGGCACCTCGCGAGCACACGCCCACTGCTGATGAGAGCTTCTTCCGCTGGTTGGCCACAGTGTACGCCAGCACCAATCAGGTTAATGATCCTCCTCCTGTCACTTCCTGTTCTCAGTTTTAAAACATCTTCAGGAGACGCCACTTTGTACTCAACATGTGTCTGTGTCTTATAACCAGGTGATGTCCAACCCAGACCGGCGGCCCTGCCACAACAAGGACTTCCGTAGATTCAACAACATCATCAATGGAGCTGACTGGCACAACGTACCAGGAAGTAAGAATGTGTGTGTACTTCACATAGATGTATTATTCAATCTGGATACTGGACCACAAAATGGTGCCTCTTAAGCTCAATAAGAACTACTAGCCTTGCTGGTATTCAGAAAGTTTCTTGCTTTCAGGTTTACTTAACATTTTGATGACGCCACAGATTTTTAGATCGCTTTTCTCAGCCTGAGGAAAGTTTTACAGATATAAAACCTCCATGGATTAAAAATTCAAAATAGAAAGAATCATAATTGACATTGTTTGCAGTTTGAGGTGTCCTGTCAACAGTGTTACCAATATTCCACTTTAACTTTACGTAGCAAAAACTGACCTTGTTAGAAAATTGAACCCAACTCCAGCAGAGACTCCATCAAGGAAGAAAATTACACTGAAAATATAAATGTCCATGTTTTTTTCTTTCTTTGCAGGCATGAATGATTTCAGCTACCTGCACACCAACTGCTTCGAGGTAACGGTGGAGTTGTCCTGTGATAAGTTTCCTCATGCCAGTGAGCTTCCCATTGAGTGGGAGAACAACAGAGAGTCTCTGCTGGTTTACATGGAGCAGGTCTGTCTGCTCTGCTGAGAGATTTTCATCGTTTTTCCTTTTATGCTGTTTTCTGCTTTATCTTTATATCCTCCTTCTTATTATTCTACCTGTCATTTCAGAGTAGTCTCACTCAAGAGAGTATCCCCTGCTGTAAAAAGGAGCATCAGTGCATTGCTGTTTTTTCATCCAGGGCATGACAGAAACAGAAATGTCTCTTTATTTTTTAGGTCCACCGTGGGATTAAAGGTGTGGTTCGTGACAAAGATACAGAGGCTGGTATAGCAGATGCCATCATTAAAGTGGACGACATTGATCATCATATTAGATCAGGTACAGTCTGACATCATCTCACATCACATCATTAATTAAATCAAGTTCTGTAGCAGGAAAACAAATGAACGTATGTAACCAATACATAACGTTACTGTTGAAGGTATTTTATATTTGACTCCTTTTTCAATTGTCAAATGAAACTATTACAACAAAAACCAGCGTGAATCTTGTGGGTTTGCCACTTTTAAGTTTTAGTTAGTGCTTTAACATTATAAAGGCTAAGGGATTTGGGGATGTACGTCCACTTTGTCATATAAATTTATTATATTTCATTTCAATAGTTTTCATCGTATCCAAAGTGTTACCTCAGCTCACTGCTGATGATCTCTGCCAATTGTCAACCTCTGCTGTCTTTCCTTTCCCAGTTGCTGATGGCGACTACTGGCGGCTGCTGAATCCTGGTGAGTACCGGGTGACAGTCAGCGCCGAGGGCTACCTCCCCTCCTCCCGCACCTGCCAGGTCATGTACGACTACTACCCGACGATCTGCGACTTCCGCCTCACCAAGATGCCCAAACAGAGGCTAAAAGACCTTTTGGCGAAAGGAGGGAAACTCCCCAAGGACCTGCAGCTGCGGCTGCGACAGCTACGTCTGCGTAAGCTCCGTGTCACCACCAAGGCCATCAACCAGAGACGTGCTGCTGCCAAACGGGCGAAGAGGATGTGATGATGACTGGAGATAACACAAGAACAAAGCTGGACTTGGTTCAGTTCACTCAGAGACACCCATCTTCACTGGAGTCATGTCATTTTTCTGTTTTTAAATAAGACAAAACAGCTGGGACTATGCTCCGTTATGGCAACATGACGTTTTACACCTGAGAAACTTTCATCTTCTGCTGTGGAGCAGCAGAACACCTGCCAACAACAGTGTTATGGTGGCTCACTGGATCTGAAATGAAGCAGGGACTTATGAGAGTTTGACTTTCAGTTTCAAGGTGTTCACATCCAGGAACTGTTCACTTCTTATAGGGCTGCAGTTTCTATGCTGTTAACAGAATCTTGGTGTAAACATCTGTTTAGGTTCGAAATTCACACTCATAGTCACTGTTGAACTACAGATCCACTGTGCAAGAACACAGAGCCAAAACAATGAAAACGTGTGTCTTTGTCTTCATACCAGTGTGACTGTTGAGTGATGAAGGTTTTGACTGGAACCAAAACCTGTTCAATTAAATCATTAAAACTTTTCTGACATCAAACTCTTGTTAATTCTGAAAATATGTGGATAAAATATCACTGCAGAGAACAAACACATGTGGTAATAGTAGACATTAACTGAATCTTTATTTATTACATAACCATTTCACTTTACACTTAAAAAAAACAATAAAAACAGAACTAGTTTACGTGAGAACAGCGAGCTTCCACTTGACTCCATTTCTCATCTTTGGCGCCGTCAGGACCTCGGCAGCTGCAGGGAGAAAATGACATGAGTTTATATTTAAAGGTCAAGAAAATGAGATGACATTTAACACTATGAATCAGGCTGACCTTGTTGTGATGCTGCGGGTCTCTGCTGCTGCTGGAAAGAAGCCATGATGCTGTTTGCTGTCGAGTTTGGTCCAGTCAGCTGGGAAGCAGGAACGAGATCAGTTACATTAAAACTACCAAAAAATAATAATACACAGAATATAAAAATAATAATAATAATAATATGAACAATACTGCATTCTCTTTGCCCACATACACACAGAATTGATTTAGGCACATGTCTTGACTCTTATCTCCTATTTTATTTGGTTGCTTCATGTTTTGATGCATTTACTTTTCTTTTCCACATCACTATCTTATTCCTTTTTAGTTCATTCAAAAAGTTTAGTCCTACATAAAGGATCATTTCTGCTATTTTCTTTACAGTCTTTTTGAAAACATGATTCTGATTTTTTTATCTTTTATCACTGCTTGTCCAAACAAATCTGTCAGCAGTGAAACAATCAGAAATAAAATTGGATTAAACCAAGTGTAGGGAAAAAGCTTCTAACTGTGAGTTTGACAATGTGGTGTTATATTTACTGGAGCTTGATTATTCTGGAGGCCTTCAGGCCACACTTCAGGAACTGCTGCCTCCATCGTCTGCAGAGCCTCCTCATAGGCCAGCTGCAGTTTCTCCGCCTGTTTGTCAAACTGGAACAGCACCAGGGCCTTCAGCAGGCTGTGCACCTCCTCTGCAGGAAGGACAAATAAATGGTTTAGGATAATTTAGACATATTACTGCATATCTTCTTAATGCTAATCCAGAATAACACATTTCCCATCATCCCTGGTTCACCCACACCATTTTACTGCCATCTCTGCACTGTATACATCAGAAACTTGGTCATTTTTCCACAAGCAGACACAACTTAATCTGACCTAAACGGCCCAATTAAACACAGATGAAGTAAATTTAAATGATGAAGAGCCTTAAGGAGTTTGTGTCTGTACCTCTCATCTTGTCCACAGTGGTGAGGATTTCACCCAGAGCATACATCAGTGCTCTGTCCTCCATTGGGCTTCCCTCCTTCAGACTCAACTTCTTCCTCTCAGCTTTGCGACGGTTCTTTGATGATCTCCTGCAGGCAGAGCGTCAATGTTAAAGCTAGAGTGTAGAACATTTGTCTCCCCCCTCTGGCAGTGAGAGTAATTACACAAACAGTGCTGACACATGCTGATGACGTATGTCTGCAGTTTAGCTTGCAGCATCTCCCTCACTCACAGGAGCGCTCTTAACTCCAGCTTTGAACATTAAACCAGAAACCAAAATGTAAAAATGTATCACACAATCAACAATTCACCATGTAGAAATCACCAGAATATGACAGGAATATTTAAGTGTGTGCGTTTGTCTTACGAGGAAATGCGTGAGTTGCTCTGTGAGTATTTGGAGCCGGTCATCACACTGCTGGCTTCAGAGTAAAGCTCAGCATCAGGACAGTCTGGACCATCCTCGTCTGAAGAAGAGGAACACAGAGAGTTACTGCACATTTTGATTTTTACAGCAGAATATAAACAATATATTTCCTCTACATAATTCCTTTTTCTGGCCTCTTGCTTGACCTGTACGCTCTACTCGACTATTTTGGTGGTAATATTACGGGAACGTTTTGACCTTTCTTGTCTTGGAAAAATGTTTAAATTGTCTCTTAATGAGATTAGGCTTTTTACAGTTTCCTTTAGGCCTACAGAAGGCGACTTTTGTACTACGTTAACAGATACAGTTGACATTAAATCATCAAAACATGTCAGCTCAGATTCTGTATGTTCTCATGTCAAATCCGACTTATCCTCACCCAGCATGTCCAGTCTGGCCTTCTCTTTCTGCTCGCGAACCACAGCCAGCCGGGTTCTGTGCCGTGTGAATGTTGCAACTTGGGCCTCCAGGAAAGCGGTCTGAGTGCTGACAGCTGCACAAGACAACGTCATAATCAGACAACAACTCACTGAAACATTATCACAAGACAAAAGATTTATTTTTCATCTCTCTGTTGAACCCCTTCTTTTATTCCTGATCTGTTTAGTGGAAAAAGAACCAGGTAGTCTGAATGGTTGTTACCTTCCAACAGAGCAGGTTTGAGGTTGGTTTCAGTGATGTCCTGTCTGTTGTGCATGTAAATCTGAAGCAGACACAAAGAATATCTCATGGTGATGTCCAAAATAAATGAACAAATATACAAAAGTAAAAAAAAAAAAAAGGAAATGATCATCTTTTTTACTGACCAGTCGGAGCGCCTCCTCCCAGACTGAACCAGTGATCAGAGCCAAGATGGCCTCCTCACAATCCTAATGGAAAAAGAGTGAGAATTTTTTGAATGAGCAAGCAGCTTCACCAGAAGCCATGTTGTGCAGCAGCTTCTTGTTGCAAAGGTTCTTACTTTGGCGTACTGGTCCAACAGCAGAGCAGCGTCTGAGTACCGTCGCTGTTCAGTCAGCTTCTCTACAAGAGAAGGAAAAAACTGTTTTAGGATTTACATGCTATGGCATCATGGCTTGGAACAGCACCATGTGTGACCAGCTGACTGTCTACCTGTCAGTTAACCTGAATCCTTATCTATCTACCTCTTGTTGTGTTTACCTGCCAGGTCCCGGGCCAGCAGAGCTAACTGGTCAGGTGGTAGTGGGATTTGCTGCGCCACACAGATGGCGTTTCTCAAACTAGAGCTGCTAGCGAATGCCTGCAGGGCGCTGGCGGGCTCTCCGCATCGCCATAGCAACAGGCCGGCCTGCTCCGCCTGTTGCTGCTCCATCAGGTGCTCGGCATAAGCACAGCTCAGGAGCTAGAGGTAAAAGTTCAGGGGTTAAAGTTTGCTTAGAAGATACTTTAATAAAAAGGTGAATCTGAAAACTGGAAACCATATATAACCACCTAAACTACTGTACACACTATTGTACTTCTGCGTTATCTGTGCTTCAAAAAGCAATTGTACACAGTCATGTATCACATCATATTACAGAGGTACTGTCCAACAACATGTTGCTGCAGTGTTTGTATGCACAAAATGCAGTGTAGTGCGTTGTAATCACGTGGCATTGCTAACAATGGCTAACATGGCTAGAACTGGTATTGCTGACAAAATCTTGGATTTCGAACTTGTTGAGTCAGCTCAGGTGTGACGTAACTCCCAGCTCCAAATTCAGACTTAAATGGAATGCAGCACTAGATTTAAGTGAATTACTACATAGTGTTGAAATAGTCTAATTCCGGGATGACAGATGCTGAGCTGTGTTTGTGTTTATACCTTGTAGTGAGCAGCGTCTGCTGCGTACAGTCGCAGAGCTTCACTGTAGAGTTTCTGCTCCTTCACGAGCTGCAAAGCTTCATTGAAATGTTCTTCCCCTGAACACAAAGCACAAAACAGATGAGCTCACAATGAACTGTAAAACAGCCTGTCCAGATATCATTTACAGCTTTCTAGTCCACTTTCATAGATTAATAAATCAGCATCTATGTTCACAGTTGGTTTTCTTGCAATAATTGTCATATTGACTTTAGTTAGTCAGGAATATTTTCTTTCTGTAATCATGTACACAGGGTCACAGCATTCTTATAACTGTGATTTATAAACCAACTATCTCACAGTACAGCTTTAAATACTTCCACATTTCAACTCATCCAGTCTGTGAAAGTTGTCAAGGTTGGGAATAGCTCTGATTTTCCTGAACATTTGCAGCTACGGGTCTTGTGACTGGAGAATCTTTCAGCAGCAGTGAAACAAACAAGATTCAGACTGACCACACTTGCTGAGGTGATGCAGGGCCTTCCTGTAGCGCTTCAGGTGCTTGTCAATGGTGTAGCGCTGGTAGTTTGGCTCCAGGCTCTTTAGCATGTTTAAGAACGGGAGATACTCTTTGGGGTCCTGCAGGGATTGTGGACAAAAAATAGCTGATACATACTGAGAAATCCAATGACCAATCACAGCTTTGTTACATGACTGTAAACAATTAACAACAGGTTATGCTGGAGTTGCATTTTTGCTGTCTGGGATGTTGGAAATCCATTTCAATTTTCTGGAAATAAAAAAAGAGTAAACCATGGGTTACCTAAACATTTAATATTTTTGTTCTTTTCATATCCTACATATCTTGTTTTACAATGTTTACACCCTCCTAGCCACCTGGCATGTGCACCATCAAGTTACATCCGTTAAAAGTGTTTGTTTTTACCACTCACAGGCTCAGTGATGTTATGGACCGCATCCTAACAGAGCCAGACCTTTGTGTTAAAGATTAAGATCCTTTGTGTTTAACCAGAAACAGTCCTGAAATCACCACCCCCAAACACACCAGGCTCTGTCTAAATAAACAGTAATTTCAGCCTGTGTAGAAGCAGCATATTTTCACAACTAACTGTGTGAATTAAAGGTTTATTTCAACCAAACAAGAACTAGTGATTGTTGAAACGGTAGAAACACTGATGAAGATGGCTTTTGTGAGTTTATTTTGTTTTGGTTTCTTTGAATGAAGTTTGTTTTACGATAATAAATTACTGTTTATTAAAATGGAGTCTGGTGGCTTTGGTGAAAGCAATTTCTAAAATTTTTTTTGGTTAAACAAAACGAAATTAACTTCTTCCAAACATTATGGAGAGGATTCCTACCTTCTGGGACTTCTCGGCCACCATGAGCACCAGATCAAAGTCGTACGTTCCCAGAGAGTGTTCATACAGGTCGTTGACATTGACGAGGAAGAGGAGGTACTTCAACGCCTCTTCAGGGCTCACAGCACCGGGAGCTTCAGGAGGGTTCACTGGACAAATACACAAACACAACAAACAATGAGGAACTAAAAAAAATCTGCTCCCAATATCCTGTGTGTGTGTGTGTGTGTGTGTGCGTGCTTGCGTGTGTGTGTGTAATTAAGAGGAACTGAGTTCAGTTTAGCTTTATCACAAACTCCGGCAGGTTGTCAGTGTGCTCACCTCGGAGCTCGTGGACTTTCTGCAGAGCGATCTCCAGCTCTGGAACTGTCTTCTTCACATGAGTCGTCAGTATGGACAGAAAGAACCTGGAAGGTTGAAAACATCAACATTTTATATCCCATTACTGCTCTATATCTACTATTAGACTGACAGCACATTTATGGCTTAATCACTGCGGAGCTGTTTTTAAAGATTATGTCTTTAAAGGGCTAGTCCAAGTCCAAAATTTGCTGGACAACAAACCATTTTTAGTGCCAGACAATGCAAATATGTTAACCTTTAGATTAAGACTCTGAGCAGATGTTTCTAAATACATTTCAGTATCACTGACTTGTTTTGATCCATTGATTCCATGGCGCTCCGTAAGGCATCACAAACTATATCCACCTTCTTCTGCCCAGACACAGCCTGGGTCTGGACCGGGCTGCTGGCATGGCGAGGGTACATGGTGCTGGTCGTATCCTCCTCCCTGATTACCAAAAGGGAAACAAATGGCGTATGAGTGTATGAGAAAAATACCAGTTTAAGTGTTTTTTTCCCTTAAATGAAAATCTACTCCAGCAGGTCTTACTTGAGCTCAGTGAGGAAGAGGTTGATGTGGTTGATGGAGCTGAGTTGTGTGATGAAGGTCTCTATGTTCTCCAGGAAAACCTGCGGGCAGAGATGGTAACTGAAGGTCAGAATACTAAAAATCTGAACATATTAATAATAAACTGCAGGCTGTGATGTACAAAACTACATGTTATATCTTTTCTGTACCTTTGGGTTGTGGTCATAAATGAGGTTCAGGTTGATCCTCAGCTTCCTCATAGACTCAAAAGATTCTCTGAACCTCAAGCTGAAAATGACAAAACACGTTTAACACTCAGACACAGTATGGGACAATTCAAACACTCTCTGCTTCCAGTCTTAAATATGAGGCTACAATTCATTTTCATAACATCAAGAAGATCAGGTTTACGTATTAAAGAGGCTAAGTTTACTTTAACCAATATAATATAACATAAGTTAAGTGACCCTCAACACAAAACAAGCAGGTGATGATGAAAGATCAAACTCACCTGTCTAACCAGCTCCTGAGCTGAGCCAACACCAGCGCTCGATGATGCACGGTCTCAAGGTTCCCACGAGGCATCTGGACACAAGCATAACAAAATTAATACAGAATTCAAAACTGCAAATGTGTCATAATAAAAATGTTTAGAAATTTGTGATCTGCATCTAATTCTTGGTAGGTGACAATGGTGTGTGAATGTGAATGTGTGTGTGTGTGTGTGTGTGTGTGTGTGTGTTTAAACTGACCTGCAGAATGACTCTGGTGTCTTGAGGTACCACAGTGACGATCCTGGATCCCCTCTCCACCCGCCGCAACGTTTCGTCATTCTGACCTCCATCTGAGGCCAAGGCTGCCTGCAGCTCTGCGGGGTCAAAGGTCATTCAACTCAGCTGTACCATAGAATATACCAGCAGTAATACCACTGCTTATTTCAGAGGGACAAGAGTAGCGAGCAGCCAGTCAAAATACCGCTGACAAAAAAGCTAAACATTCAAGTTAACCTCTCAAGGTCAAAGTTAAAAGCAAATAACTGAACCAGAAAGCCATTTTATTTACGTGGATATGGACCCATGTGGAGTTGTTCAAAATGCAAAATTTAGATGGACGACACTGATTCTGGAAAAGTGGTTAAAATATGTCTTTGGAAACTGCACAAAAATTTGCCCAGTATCACTCTCGGTTCTTCACTACTGTTGGTGTGTGACAGTAGACTTAATTATTGGGCATTTGCTATGAGTTAAAATAGTAAGTCTGATATAATTAAACTATCGCTACTCATTATCATTTTTTTTTTTTTTTACTTATTTAAAGTTACTTATTAGTTAATTATAAATATGGACTCAATCTAAACTAAATAACAACTTTGAATCTCAGTGTATCAGCTCATTAAAAAAATTGCAATCGTTAATGTAATATTAGGATATGTATCTAAATGTACTGCGACCTGAACAGATGCACACTGTGGACCTCTGTCTGGTAGGTGTGTGTCTCCATCCTACCTTTGACACTGAGTGTGCTCAGTTGGAGGCAGCGGCAGGTGTGGGAGTGTGTGGTGATGAGGAGGAAGTCATTGCAAACAGCAAAGGAGGAAATGTTGGAGGCCAGCTGAGAACAAAGTAGACATAAGTGAACACACTCTCCAGCAGCTCTGTCATGTGATGAGCATACAAAAACATTTGGTCAAATAAAGGTGACATCATACCTCAGTGTCTCCAGCGTACAGGTGGGATCTGTCCGTCAGGCCAAGTAGATGTTCCTGAAGACATAAAAGGCAAAGCAAAGACAAACGTGAATTTAGCCTTGTACACAGGGACTCACTTATAACTAGTCACGGTATTATATGTGTTTCTACCTCTCCACTGATGCTGCAGAGGGCCGTCTGAACGCAGGGAACAGGGAAGTTGATGCTACATCCACTGGAGTCACGCCAATCCTCCACTGACGGCTCAGGGCAATCTACACAAAAATGTAAAAAAGTTGTTGTTTTTTTACATGAACTAAACTAAACTAAAGCAATATCTTTGGTTGTTAAAGGAGGCATCAACACGTCAAGAGAGAAATGGAGGAAAAATCTCAAATAAAAGAAAAACACAAAAAGAATAAATAGCTTTGCTGGACAATCTTTTTAACTTGTTATTTTAATGACAAAGCTTTTAAAGAATATTCTAATCTGCATTTAAAACTACATTTCCAGCATAACATTACTACATTAAAACACATAATTCAGCAGTAGAAGAAGAGTATTGTTGACTCACCCCAGCGCAGCTTCCTGATCTGTCCATCCTCCAGCTGTAGAGCCACAGTGCCAGTCTGAGAGCAGTGAGCCATACTGACCACAACACCGTCCACCTCCATCTCAGCCCTGAAACATAAAAACACCGAGCTGAGTCCTGACTTTCAACACAGCTGTGGGAGAATCAACTTTAATGCAAGACAATTCATGACTAGTGCTGCCACCTCAGCCCTGCTGACCTGATGGTGAGTGTGTCATCAGCATCTTGTGCGGGGTGGAGCATCATCAGCGTGGAGGATGTTGGCAGCAGACCAGAGCTCACACATACAAACAGCTCGTCCTTCAGCCACAGCAGCTGCCGCAGGGCCAGAGGCTCCTCCTGGGGAACCGTCACTCTGCAGGAACATCAGAGGAACAGGAGAAATCACTGAAGGAACATCGAAGAAACACTGATAAAACCATCAGAAAACAATGAGCATTTATCAGACTGTTGGTATCTTTAGCTATCACACTGAATACCAGCATCTAAAGATCATGTAGTGACATTTGGCTCATTTTGATTTTAGGCAGAGGTTGCTAAAATGATTGAAGTTCACACAGTGAATCAGCTGCAGGATCAGACATCAGCAGGAAACAGCAGCACTGCAGGTCGTTACCTGAAGGTTTTCTGGATGACCAGGGGATGAGACATTATCCGGAACCCATCTGCTGTTTTATCAGTCTGCTTTCCTGAATCTGCACCAATTGGTAGGTGAAGTAAAAAGAACAAACAGATCAGAATAATACGTTGACCCAAAACAAATAAATACATATCAGTGTTTATGTCAATTTAAAACAAATTAGGTTAAAATACTAGATGTGAGCATCAACCCAGACTTTGTTTTATTCTGCCCAAGTGCAAAATCTGTGTCCCTCTACCCAAGATCCCTCAGGTATTGAGGGTACTTAGGGTGCTTTTTTATATGCTAACATGTCTCCTCACTTCCCTCACTCATGTCTCTTCCTCACATCTTAACTTCTCCCAGCCAGGATGTGAGATACAAGGAAAAGACATGCAGGATACACCTGCGTTTCCTTACTCTAGGCTCCTCCTGAATCCTTATCCTTGCTCCTTGAGGTGCATTTAAGGGACTGAAGGATCCTCCATGATGGCGGAAGGGGATCAGTTTTTGCTCTGCATGCATTCTGATGACTGCTTTCTATGTTATGACAAACACTGTATAACCCACCTTGGCTGTAGACTGAGATCTGTCCATTAGAAGTCAACGCTGCCAGCTGATTGGTCTGCTGAGGCTGGCAGAGGAAGGTCACCTGGTTGACCGGTGAGGCCAGCTGGAGCTCAAAAGAACACATGGGAGGAGGAACCACACACCGCCTGAAGTTTGTCACCAGGATTTTATCTGAAGAGGTTAAATAAATATTAACATCATGTTGGACTCGTGATACAGTCCCACGTCCTCTTGTTTCATTGGCTCTCACCTCCATCAATAACAGCCACGTTGGCGTTGTCGGTGTTGTCTAACCCTGGGCTCCTCTCGGTCGTCCAGCCCCAGTCGTAGGTGATGCTGGTCCAGCCGCGGGTCACCACGTGGAGCCTGAGGGGGCGCTCGGGGTCCCAGCAGACACAGACTGGAGCCTTCTGAGAGTCTCTGCCAAAGTCCAGACTCTGCTTCAGATACCAGTGGTAGTTCCCCACCACCCACAGCTGGACTGCAGGGGGAGCACATATACATTTAATTAATATACATAAACATTTAGTTATTTAATTTATTCATGCTTTCATCAATTAAGTGATCTGTAGCTGCTCTTTTAGTATTTTAAGTGACATTATAATAAATTGCAAACTTCTACAGGCAAGCCATGGAAACATTTTCGTCCAAATACTCTCAATAAAGAATTAAGTCCAAAATCAGATAACTGATGTAAACATCAGAGGAGGAGCGACAGATTCAAAGAGATGTATCAGTTTGACATGAAAATGTCTCATGCGATTGTATTTTAAAAACTTTTCAGGCAATAGTTTATGTCACAGACGTGCTCGAAGATTTTCAATATGACACCAATTGTCCTGAGGGAGGGGCTGAACTCACTGTAAGTGTTGACCTGTTGGTCTTCTCCAGCGGTCATGTCCTCCAACCACACCGCTAACACAGTGGATTCACTGTTCCACAGCAAATCCTTCACCTGAAACACACACACACAAACCAATCTAAAGTTTTATAGTGTTTTTGAGAAATAAAAATCACAAACTGAAGTTAAATATTTGATATTTTAAAAACCAAGTTTGAGTCAGGTTTGTCTGAGAGTACAGTACCTTGGCCTGGTCTTTGCTGAATGGGAGGGTGAAGTCTCCATGCAGCAGTCCGTTCTTCTCCATGAAAACCACACTGTGTTTGTTGGGGTGACGCTGAGTGCTTGCAATGAGGCTGCCTGAGGGTCTGAAACATCACAAGAAGACTTAGCATAAATCCACACTTCTAATGCTCTTTCAGACAGTCCAAAGAGTTGATTTTACACTAGCCCTGAGGTTATTTTTCAGTGTAAATTATTATTTATCCAGGAAAGACATCTGGGTCTCTCACACATTTACACAATTCTCCACATGAAAAAAGCAAGAACTAAAGTTACCAGTACAAATTTAATGCAATAATAGAAAATAGCTTTGGCAGGACTCTCACTTCCAGCACAGCGCCTGCTCCAGGCCGTTGATGATCTCACTGGTGGCTTGCAGGACGCCCTCTCTGTTCCAGACCCGGACCTTCCTGGCTCCGGTCTGAGGACAGACGGCACTGACGGCAAACAGCTGACCATCACCTCGCCACGTCACCCTTGGCCTGCGGTCGTCCCAGGCTGCAGCTGGCTGCACCTCCTGTGGATACATGTTTATGTCATTCAGAGTATTTTCATATGTTCAACTATTGTTCAAGCTATGATGTTTCTGTCGTTGAATACTGACCTGGATCTTCTTCTGTGCTGCTTGTTTCCCCTCTGAGCCGTGGAACTGAGTCTCCTTCTTCCCCCAACCCACCGTGATGAACTTCCCTGCAGAAAACACAACATATAGTTTTTAAATTATTTTACATTTATGTTACTGTTATAGCAGTTTTACAAATATTTCTACATTCCATCGATCATCTTGTAACCCTCAGTTTAGGAACCACTGCTCTAAACAGAGTCCATCTGGAGCCACCGTACCTTCACCGAAGTCATCCTGGTGGATCCCGACCTCAGTGATGGGCTCAAAGTCTTTGGTCATCATGATGATCGTTTCCTGACCTGTGAGCACAAATTTTACTGATTTATACATTTGCAACGCTGCTTAACATGTTCAACTAAAAATGATTTGACTGTAACTGTGGTGATACATTAATATCTAAAGCCACAGGATACCTTGACTATATTGTATTATATAGAAAACGTTTGTTCATCTTTGACGATTACCAATCAAAGAAATGGTGCTATGTAAAAAATGTACAACTACCAACAACAGCCTCTACTACTCTACTCTGTAATATTTTTTTTATGGTAGCAACTTGATAAAACTTTAGACAACTGGCCTTTGGCTCATTGTTAAGACAAGAATAGATTCATATCCTAATATTTTTGGTGACTTGTTGTGTATGCAATGACTTAGAGATAGACTGACAATCCCACTGAGAGCTCAATGTCTGGTGATTCAAAGTATTAAACTTTTAGGTGGAGGCTGAGTTAACATTTTTACAAATGCAATTTAGTATAATGTAGTATATCATACTGACCAGTAGTAAGAACAACGAGCTCTTCATCAGGACTCCAACTCATCGAGGTCAGGCCGCTGTCCACGCTGCCAACACACTCCAACTGCAGAGCATCATCAAAGAAACTTTGTGAGAACCCTTGTTGACATAATTAATTCCCTCACCCCTTATATTAACCTTAACTTCAAGCCAACTCTTCACAGCCCCACAGACCTTTGAAGAAATGAGAGCTGAAAAAGAAACTCCCAACTTTCCAACTGTTCAGTGCTGCTAACCTGGCAGGTGTTGAAGTTGAAGAGGACGACATCACCACCAGCTGTGGCCAAACATGCTGACTCCAGTTCAGCCAGGTCCTGCAGGCCAACCACCGTTCCGCTGCCGTCCTCTGGGAGGAAACCCTCAGCTGTCAACGACGCCTCACTGACCACCTGCACAACAAACCAGAGGAAAGTTCATATCTGGTTGAAATGCTGCACTTTTCCTTTATTACCTCTAAAAATTCCAATGTAATCGCATCTTTAAACACATTACTATCCTCATTGGCATGAGGCTAAAATAAACGAGTACACAGAGCTAGATGGAATGAGAAATACCTGCAAAGTCATGAGCATCAACATCTAAGCATAATTTACACTCTTACTTTACTCTCATCAAGTACATCATCACCTGCTCACCTGGCCAGTTCGTGGGTCATACTCTGTGATGTAGTAGTGAGAAGCGACCAGCAGGGAGCCGGTGTCCACCCGCACAGATAAACACTGTGGGGAGCCTGGACTCTGAAGCTCCGAGCTCCGAAGGCTCTTCAGCAGCTTCAAGTTCCGCATTTTACCTCAGGACAGACTGAAACACGCAGAGCCTGAGTCTGGAGCCAAAGACTGCACAACACCTGAAACAGCAAAAATTAAACATATTTACCACTGAAACCACTGACTGACACATCTGGGTGATATATCAGTAAATTAGCCTTCAGATAACCCAACAACTATAAGTCCTTCTTTTGACCCAGCCACAGATAAGCAGATGAATATGGATGGATGGACTCTGTTTTATCAGGTCTTGGCCCACGTTGAATGCTTTTCTAAATGTATGTCATTGGTGTTTTTTCATCTCGATATATACAATTTTACATGTCCCCTAAAGCACTTTGTAACTGTGTTTTGAAAAGTGCTATACAAATAAAGTTTATTGAAGTTTTCTGTTATGTGTGGCTGCTGTAAATGAAAATGAAGAATGACTGTTTGCCTCTTTATCAGGAAAACAAGCATTTGTTAACTTGTGATTCACAAATGTTAAAGACTGCATGTTTTCTCTGTTTCATGTGATTGTACTTTCGATACTGAGAATAAGACTGAACACTTACAAGGCATCTCCGGAGTTGGAAAACAGCCTAATGTATGTTCTCTATAGATCTCTCGTTTATTGCAGAACCACTCCGTTACATGAATCCATTATCGGACACAATCAAGTCAGACACTTTCTCATTAGAAACCCAAATGAGGACAACACCGTCCCTGTTATGTTAGTTAACGGCTTAAAACCAAGTGTACCATCCATTTCAAACTTAACGTTTCATAGCCAGTTCAATGTTTACTTTACCTGATAACAGCCGGTATACTGAGCCATGTATCAGTATTCTTTAAACTTTCATCCGTTTATCAATTCGCTGAAATTTAGACAGGTAACATGAACCTATAAGTACGTTGACAGTGTAAATGACTAGTTTGTTGGCAGTTTTACAGACCAAGCTTGTGGCAATAGAGGGAAAAACTTTCTTAAGTAACAGTGTGTCCGAAAATGGAACTGGCTGTGCTAGCTTACCTTTAAACTAGACTTAGCGACATGCTAATTAGCATCAACATTTCCGTTAACCAGACAGAAAATGGCGGCTGTGAAACTTGATAAAATCTCAAAAGAAATGTCAAAACTCACCGAGAAGAAACAGCTAGAAGTACTGAGAGCTTTAAATCTCCAGCATCAACAACATCATGCATGTGGCGCTGTCAGACACATGACCTTTCACCTCTGACGCAGATACAGGAGTCAGCGGCGGCGGCGGCGCCCCCTGGCGGTGTGGAGGTGACATGCATGTTTATAGTTTTGCAATGTTTCCATGAATTTCATGCCAAAATGAAATGTGAATCTAAATGTGAAAAAAAGATACATAATAGAAATGTTATATAGATGTCTAATATTAAATATTGGATAAACTGGATAAACTCAGATTCACTTTAAGAGGTTAAATTGAAATATTCAACCCTTCATTGAGTGTTCACAGGCCTGGTGATGAGGATCCTCTTGACCTTTTGATACAATAACTAAGTAAAACCTATCCTGAGATGCCAGTGATCACCATGTTAGGCAGCTCTGTACTTTTGTTAATACTTATACTGTATATATAGACGTGCCCTTTTGTCTTTTTATGTGTGTGTGTTTGTAGCACCTGTATTGTTAACTAATATACCAATAAACAGACGTTTACAAATATTAGTAATGTTCTCATTTCATGATGTATTGTACTCTCTGTCTCAACACTGTATGATCTTGAGATGTCTCCAGTGTCCTCACACAGTGTCGTGATGATTAACATCCACAAGGCGGCACTAAAGGTTTCCTTTAAGTGATCAACTTAAAGTGATGAACTGGCATCATGTGTACAGACCAGAGACTGCACTAACCTGCACATATGTTCCTCACAAGGACATATACTTGCAAATGATTCAGATTGCGACCTCGGAACTACACCTGTGAACTCACATTAAATTAAAAATGGTGCCATTAGCATAGGCTGTAGCACTCAAAAATGCAAACCCATTTCCATGATGATTTTCTTTCTTCCCTACTTTTTGAGACTAGAATTAATTCTTGAATCATTTTGTTGAATATTTCACGAGTAATAGTTGGTTGTCAATTGTTATTTGATATTAATAAATAAAAACAAATAAACATGTCGTGATAAGAGTGATAACACACCTTACAGAGGCCATTGTACACAGATATAAATACAGGCGTGCCTTCAGATTTTGGCTTGCCCTTTTTATGTGTCTTGGATACAAAACGTTTGAAAACCACTGATGTAAATAATAAAAAAGAGCACGTCTTATAAAATAACAGCGTTCCTTGACACACCCTGTACTCAATGCCTGTATGACATAGGGAATTAGGGACTTCTTATCATTTTATACAAATTACAAGATCCTTTTTTTAATATAGAAT
>JAPZEB010000026.1:31159517-31174304 GCA_029783705.1 Chaetodon striatus
TAATTTTATCAGTATAATGAAATTTAAAAGCTACAATCAAAGAAAAATAACCTCCATCACATCACCAATAAATAAAAATGAATGAATAATAAATAATAAGAAGCATTTATTCACACAGTTGCTGTGGTGAAATTAATAAGCAAAAAAACTGTTATTCGGCTCTTACTCTGAAAACCACACGGATGCCGCTGCTTCTAGGCTTTTATTTAGTAAAGCAGTGACCGGATGTCGTGTTCGTCTGTGTTATCGCGAGCTGACAGGCTGCTGACATGACAACAGGTGAACGAGAGTTCAATGTCAGAAACGCTGAGAGAGCCGAGGACAGGTGGACGGGATGAGACACATGATGAGAGGACGGAGACACAAAGGTAAATGTTTTATTACATTTCTTTGTCCTTCTGTGTGTGTGTGTGTGTGTGTGTGTGTGTGTGTGAGACCAAACACACGGCAGCACACACACACACTCCGCATTATCCCACAGTCTCTCACCAAACCTGGGTTTACTCCTCTTTTCTTCCCGCTCTGCGGCACTTTGCTAACGACATGTCTGAAGTCATCCATCAGACATGTGTAACGAGTCCGAGTCACACAGCTGAGGGCAGGGAAAATGACTGAAGCACAAAAACTCTGAGTATCGTCTGGTTTCCGCCCACATCTAGTCTCATCCATGCTGGAGTCAAAACAAGCGTGCTGCCATGCTGCTGTCAGTCAGTGCTGCCCAAAATACTGTGATGCTAGTCAGGCTAAATACAGCAGGTGCTGATGGTGGACAGGCTGACAGTCTGTGTGGAGGACACATTTTATTTACACCAGCTTGAGGGTAAGAATAACATTCCTATAACCTGTCCACCTTCTGCACCTGGAGCTATGATTGCACATATTTCACATTAACCTCTCACACACTCAGTGTATGTACAAATTAATGATTTTAAATACATTTTATGTGTTTAGTCAACCATACACGTGTGTTTTCACTCTCTACTCTCTATTTAATGTACAGTATGTGTGTCATCTTAATGCCTTGTTACCTGTGAAATCCCTGTGTATAATATTTCTACTTGGTTGCACATTGCAACCAACTGTGCCAAGGGTGAACTCCCAGGTGAACATGGGTATTCCTCAAGTGTTCATTGTTCAGGAGGTTTTTAACTGGAGCCAGATTCTCCGCAGAGGTTTCCCCCTCTCAAAACAAACAGACTAGAGGTCTCACTTATAAAACAATGTGTAGGATCTGCGCAAAAAATGGTGTGTCAAAGAAAATATTCAACAATTTCTACAATCAGGCTTCCACCTCAGCATCTGCGCTGCCAATTTCCTGTCTCCAAAATGACAGAAATATATTCCATATCTGCTAATATGTCCCCCGAAATCTGACACATTGGAGCTTTAATGAATGTGCAACCAAAATAGATTTTTTTAGATTTTATTTTCTGGTATAAAACAGATTGGACAGACAAGAGGGCCAACTTTAAAGCATCACGAGAGATAGCCGGTGTTTGTCACAGACACAGTGTACTGATGTGAACAATGATGTTTAGTCTGTCTGAATGTGTTTATGCCTGTCCCACAGTGATAAGGAAGCCGAGGTTACCGTGATCTCTTTCTGCTGCTTCTGGTGACCGAAGCTAAACTACACTGAGAGAAGAAACCTAACTTACTACAGGAGGTAATGCCACAGTTTATGATCACTTTATCATTGTCACCATCCTGGTGAATGTAGCCTTGCTGTCTAAGTAATCCCCATTTCACAGTTAAGCCAGAAGGACCCTAATGTGGAGAAAGACACAAACATCCTATTAGTTTGACTCCCCCGTGGAGAAACACACTTTTCCACTCAGTTAGTGCATACCGGCGTTATCTTCTCAGTGACATATTTCTTTATTTTTCTCTTCTGCAACATTTTTATTTTAGGATAGGTTGCGTACAGTTCCTTAAAGGGATCTTTTGCAGTGGAGTTGTATGAGGTGTTTTCCATAGCCAATGTATTACATGAAGTAGATGTTGGTCAGCACAGTCCCACTTTCGAGAAGCAAGCTTGAGTGCGACAGGGAAGCTACGCAAATATTGTACTGCTGTGGGTGGGGTCAGCAACAGAACTAATTTAAGCCATCAAAAAACATTAATGTCAGTTAAAGTATACATTATATTTACAATATTTTTTATCACTGCTAGGGAACTGAAACCATTGCATTCTTTCTTCAAAGCCAGACTACATTGAGAAAAGCAGTAATTTAACAATTGCTCATTACAGGAGCTGCTGGTCTACCCCTGCACCTAAACAATCACCTAAATTTAAAAAAAAAAACACCAATAAGAGTCAATATCAGTTTTACTGTATGTTATATTTGAAATATTTTTACTGCTTTACCTTACCTTCAGACAGCGTTATCTGATGGGGAACAGAAGCTGTTATATCTACTTTTTAGAGCCAGACTCCACTGAGAAAAACAGTAATTTAACATTGTTGAACACAGGAGCTGCCCTTTAAAGTAGCCTTTAAAATGCCAAAGTCACACAGTAACACAAAGTATAACTGATCGAGGCAGCGGTAGACCAGCAGCTCCTGTGTTCAGTGAGTCAAAATTACTGTTTCTCTCAGTGGAGTCTGGTGGCTTTGACGAGAGCTTAGTCTTGAAACTTAAGTAGTAATCAGCTTCTCTGGCTAAACGGGCTGGCTGTGGAAAGATAAAGCAGTTAAAATACTCTAAACATAGCGTACACTTAAACTGAAATAGATTTTTGTAATTGTTTTTTTAGGTGGCTAAAATATGTTTTGCTGCTCTGCCCCAATCTGCAGCAATACATTGCTCAGCTTTCATGTCAGACTCCAGCCTGCTTCTCTAAGCTAGGGGGTGCGCAGACTGATATCTACTGTAGATAACACACTGACGATGAATAGGTATCTCACAACTCCATTTAAAAAAATCCAGACTATCCCTTTAACTTTTTAAAAATCAAGGTTAACTAGCAGATGCTGCTTATCCTCAAGCCCACATTAGGATAAACTCACTACAACCACTTCCTGCCTTTATCTCTTCCCCAGTGTGATGCAAGGTCACCAAAACTCCAAGCTTGTGAGTCCATGACGTCCAGTACAGTGTGACAACTAAACAAGCCAAACAAGACGTTGTAAACCAGAACAGTTCAGACCAAAGAAAAGGTGTGATTTCACCCTTCATCTGCTGTCACTCACAGTCATCCTAAAATAACCTCTCACTCATTGTGGGTGATGCTGCAGCAACATGAGAGATTGACAGGGAGAGAGTTTGCTGTTTCCTGTTATCATCACAGCTTTCATTTCCAGTTGCGTCATCTTCCTAAGCTGTTTGTCACTTAGCGTACACAGGAAGACCTCAACAATATGAGTAATTATAGACCTTCAGTCCAAAGGTCGTCTTGAAGTGTTGTCCAAGAGGAGCACAGTCTGTGATTGGTCATATTGATTATGAACTTGGAAAGTAATGTGATCTTGATCATTCCCCCAATAGCTGCTATCATGTGTTTGATATCAGACACTGTCATACAATAGTTTCCTTTTAGGGCACTACCAAAGTCAAGCTACATGTCAGTATGTGAGACAGGCATGTACAGAGGCCAGGAAGTGGACCAACCCTGCAATTACAGCAAACATAGTTCTACTTTTAGCCTTTTTGACATGTCATCACTCCACCCAGCTCTGACTCTTCTTTCACCTTGCTGTTCTTGAATCACCGTCCCACTCCAGCCATGACATCACTCACTTTCCACCTGCTAACTCAAAAGCTCTGCAGTCCAAGACGCACTTGACACCGACGTGTTAAGGAAGAATTGTACACAGTGATGTCTGAGTTTAAAGGGATAGTTTGGATCTTTTGAAGCAGGGTTGCATGAGGCACTTCTCCATAGTCAGTGTATTCCCCAGTTTGGAGAAGCAGACAGGAGTACGAACACGAAAGCTATAGTGTATGTGTATGCTATATTGGAAATGTCTGTAGCGATGTACTTTGAAGCAGACAGTCTGTCAGATGGGGGAGGCCGTTAACAGCTTTAGTTTCCCATCTATGCTCTCCTCAAAGCCACCAAACTCCACTGAGAAACCAGTCATTTTAGCTCAATGAACACGGAAGCTGTTGGCCTATGGCAGCCTCGATCAGTTAGTTTGTTTGTGTTATTGTGTGACTTTGGAGTTTAAAGGGGTTGGTTTGGATTTACCAAAGTAACACATTAACACAAACAAACTAACTGATAAAGGCAGTGGTAGACCAGCAGCTCCTGTATTCAGCCATTGTTAAATTACTGTTTCCGGCTTAGAAGAGAGCAATGTAACCGTTTCAGTTCCCCGTTGGAAATCGCAGTCTGACAGCGAGGTAAAGTGATGAAAATATAACGTACAGTTAAACTGATGTTATTTTTTTTAGGTTGTTAAAATTAGTTTTGTAGCTCACCCCTCCAAAGTAATACATTGCTGAGCTTCTGTGTCAGTACGCCTGCCTGCTTCTCCAAACGGGGGGCACTCTGACTGACACCCACTGTATGTAGTACACTGAACATGGATAAGTACCTCATACATTACAACCCCACTTCAGCAGACCCAAACTATCTCTTTAAACGGCCTGTTAACAATAATCTGCTTTAAAGTATTTTCTGCCTGGTCACTGTATCAGTCTGGTTCTGCTGACAATAACAAAACACATAACAGTGTCAGAGGTTTGCACAGCCCAGTCAGATGTCTGCTGACTGCTTTCTAGGAATGGAGCTTTTTTTGAAAGGCAGTTTTTGGCTCAGAGAAAGACGTTTGCTTTCAAAGTTGCTGTGGAGAGTTAAACAAATGCCTGAAGTGTATTGTCTCTAAGCCTTACTATTCTGCAGCACACCTTAGGTTGCTGTCAGATCAACATTAGTCAGCTGATAAAAGAATCCTGTTCTGCAGCATTCCTCCCTGACATACCGATGTGTTGAAGATTAGCCGCTGTCTTTCTGCCGCCCTCATTCCAGACTTATGGAGTCTGACTGCAATGAATCCCTTCATTGTCTCAGCGTTCATGCTAACATCTTGTTCTAGTTATTCTCAGGGCTCATAGGCACAAACTGCAGTGGACGTTTGAGTCTGTCTGTTTCATTCACCATTGTTTTGGAGAAACAGTGAAGAGATATTGTTGTATGTGCGAAAATGAGTATGGAAAAATATTTAAATACTTGTAATTTGAATCAACAAACTTTTATAACAGAATGCGCATTCAGTAGTTTCCTGTGCTGACGTCTTCCTCCTCTAACCAAACATCTAAAGTCAAGCAAAGATGACAGAGGTATAAATGAAAGAAGTTACGATTGCATCCTGCTCTGTCACTGTTAAATCCCCACACTGTTACTTTTTGGATCGTTCTGCACCTGCGTGAGAGGAAATAACTTTCCATACCAGCAGGCAGCGTTAACCTGTGTATGTCTAGTTAGCCAGTTAGCACATTAACAACGCAGCTCGATGTTGTAAGGACAAATCTTATTTACGGTGTACGAATAAACAATAACATAAACAATTTCAACAGCAGTTTCTGCTAAAAGTTTCCGCTCCACACTTGTCGCTGCATGAAGTTCTTAATGCACTACAAATGAAATTTAAGGTGGCCTCAACTTTTTCAACGCTCCATTGTTTTTGTTTCTAGCTGTGTCTTTACTTAGCTATGTGAGGAGTTAAGGGACATACAGACACATGCTATCTGTCTTTGTACTGCAGTGCACGCAGGGATGAAAAAAGGCAGAGAACCACAGAGAAAATGTGGCTCAGACATTGATCAGAAACCTGGATTTTTTTTTTACTTGAGAAAACGTTGAGAGGAGGTGCTTATTTGCAAGCAGCAGTCTCATACAAGTCCAGCATGACATGAGGGTATCAAGGAGCACTTGAGCAACACTTCAAGGGCGACTCAGTGATGATGCAGCTGGCCACACTGTTGTTTTTTGTCGCTCGTGGTGTGAACACAGGATTAGTCTTATGTGGGTGCATTTTTAAAGAATGCTTTTAGCAACACAACTGAAATTCTCTACCATTGTGTAGGGACAGGTGCCTCGAATTAACTCCAGATATTTGCACACTTGGATACCTTCAGGGGAAACTCACCTTTAATGTTGAATGAATGTTAATGGTTGTGCTGTGGAATCTCAAAATACACACTCCTCAAGTTTCATTTAGATACTTTTGTGCTAACTAGTAGCTGCTCAGCGGGCATTCATGCACCTTTTTTGATTATTTGAAATAAATTACGACAGTGAATCTTTTATTTCCGACTGAAAAAATCCCAAAGAAGGAGCTTTAAATCTCTTTTTGTTTCCTTCAACCAGAAAATGCAGACAATCCCTCTGCAATTGGAATAGGATGGGATGTCCCGCCGTGCTTTTGTTTCCTGTGAGAGGAAAACTTCAATCACTTCGACACTCCGTCTTCATTGGGCCGTGTAGTGTTTCATGAAACCTCTCAAAGTGTCGTGTGATTGGTCCCTCATTCCACTGTGAGGACTTGCCAGCCAATCAGCATCTGCCTGGGTGAGTGCCATTTCCTCTTCCCACCAGCTGCTGCAGTCAATCAGCTTATTCAGCAGCATTAGTGTGTATTTGTGTGTGTGTGTGTGTGTGTGTGTGTGTGTGTGTGTTTGTATGTATGTGTGTGGCCCCCCTTTCCTCCCCCTCCCCTCTTTTTCCTCTACAAAATAACCGGCCCACCCTCCTTTCCACTCCCCTCCCCCCTTCCCTCACACACTCACACACTGTGTTTTTCTCTCACACACACACTCACTCGTGAATATACACTCACACACTCCTGCCACATGAGGCCCAGCAGCGGTCTGCTGTGTGTGAGTCACTGGAGAAAGTTACACCAGTGTGTATATGTGTGTGTTTTCAATGCAGCAGCAGCTCCTCTGCAGCAGATTTCTACTTCACTTGGGACAGAGCAGAGCAAGACAGACAGAGCAAGAGAGAGGAGACCGAGGTGCACCACAGCTGAATCCAGGATTCTGCTCCAGGTAATGACTGCCTGATCTCATGTAAAGGTTTTTAATAATACACTGTCTCTTAATGCACACTGGTGTCGTCAGGATGGTGGAGAGTTGGCTGTGGTTTTGGCGTTGCTTGTGTGCAGCAGATGTCTCAGCCTGGAGCTCTGACACACTTGTTTTGGGATGTAAAGAAAGTTTTTGCGTCAGGTTGTGACTGAGAGTCATCTGTATTTTACTGTGTGCTTGTGGGCCATAATTGTAGTAATGTAATGGTTTAGAAAGGTCAGTGGTTACGCTAATATGACACCTGGGTTTTGGTAACAGTACCTAAATGATCCTCTCATTACTTCTGAATATGTTATGGTCTAAATATGTTTTTCCACAAGCTCCTTTTCAGTCCAAGTTCTTTGAGGGACATTTAGTGGTATCTAGCAGTGAGGACTGCAGATTGCAACCAGTTAGAAATTCCTTCAGTATTTAATGTTCACAGGGTTTTTACTGGGAGCCGAACTAACCGCAGAGGTCTCTTCCTCTCCAAAACAAACAGACCAGGTGATTTAAACTGGTGAAAACACTGAATAAAGCAGCTTCACGTTACAGAAATCAGTGTTTTGCTGATGCTGTTTGGTCACTTCACAGACGGGCCACTTGACCAGCACCCACTAATGTGTGCTCATCTTATTGCGATCCAGATGTTCAGGAAGTTTTTACCGGGAGCTGAATTATTCAGAGGTCTCTTCCTCTCCAAAACAAACAGACCAGGTGATATAAACAGGTAAAAACACCGAATAAAGCAGTTAAGCAGTTTCACATTAAAAAATTCAATATTTTCTCCACGCTCTTGTCGCAGGGGGGCTTCTAACTACGGTGGCTGACAAGTAAATGCAAATGTGCCTACCTAGAGCTAGTGTTTGGTTTGTCTGCTCTGGGCTACTGTAGAAACATGGCAGTGCAACATGGTGATCTCCAAAGATGAGAAACCGCTCCCTGTGTAGATACAAACAGCTCATTCTAGGAAAACGAAAACACAACAATTCTTATTTTCAGGTGATTATACACTAAAGAAAACACACTTATTTTTTTGAATTTATATCCTCCTTAATCCTTCACACTGGACTTTTAAATGTTAAATTATGTTTAAACAGAAGCAACATGTGCTAACTTAGCCAAAAAAGGGAACCAAAAGGGACCATGGTATCAGATCATGCAGGTATGAGATGCCAGCTTTTGTTTCAGTTTTGATTCTTGCTGCAGATTGATAGCTGTCAGCACTAAACACGTATTGAGGTTTGACACCCAGCTCTGGCTGTTATCCCAACACTGGGTCACCATATGCTGATAAACCCCTAAACCCTTTGTTGGAGGGAAAGATAAATCTGTGAGGTGGGATTAAATCAGAATGAAGGACAACAGTCACGGTCACAAAAGAGTGGTGGACACCTGAAACATACAATGCAGTCCAGTGTAGCCATTCACATAATGTTAACTAAAAATAGACTGAAAGAGGCACGTGAGAACATTTTATGCTGTGGAACATATTGTAAACTCCTCTCAGTATATCCCAGTAGAACCACAGACTACAGCCTTCAGCTAAGTTGAGTCACCACTTCTTGAAAACAGAAACTGAACATTATAAACTTCATGAGAAAATGAATTAATGCTGCGCTGTTGCTGAGACAGTTCCCCCTTTATTAGCTACACCCAGCTAGAAGTAATACTGAGAGTGTCTATAATGAAACACAGTAAAATGTTTGAGAAAAAAGTGTTTTTTTTTTTCTTCAGATGAGATTCTTTATCTGCAACAGATGCAAAAGAATTTGTTTGTGTAATATTGTTGCAGCAACATATCACTTTATCATTTAGTGACTCAGTTTAGGAACAGCATGACTTCACTCAATTCAAACAGTGAAAGACGACAGTTTGATTGTGTTAATTCATGCAGCAGGGTGCAGCTAAAGGTGACGTTTTATTAATGCAGTGGTGCAACAGGTTCGTAGATAGTTGTGCAGTATTATGTTATGATGTAATATTTACTTGTGTTGACCCCAGCGAGAGAGGTTGCTACTCAATACAGCATAGTCTTTTTGATTTTTTAATTATAGAAATAATTAATTTTACGAATCCAAATTAAAGTTTAGGTTACCTACAAAAATAATATAATCAACTGCTTTTTCAGTCCACTCAATGCATGTAGCTGCTGCTGCAAAAAATGACTTAAGTTTTCCTTTTGGGGACATAATTTACAGTTGAAAACTGGTAATAAATTGCAATATATTTTATCGCAACATGTTCAAAATCACAACAGCATTGTATCGTGAATAACATATCATGACAATATTGTATGGGGGAGCCTCTGGTGAATCCCACCCCTAGTTGCTACCCTTGCAGATCCAGATAAATCCAAATTTTATAGACCAAACAACTCATCAGTTAATCAAGAAAATTAATCAGCAATGAAAACAATCATCAGTTGCAGCCCTATTCAAAGTCACGTATCACAGAGGTATTGTTTTGGTATCGGTTGTGAAACTTAGGTGTGATACCGGCTCTATTAATGAAAACTGCCCAACCCTCTCTGACTATGATGCAAGGAGGAAACTCTGAGTCTGGTTGCCGATGTCTTCATGAGTAACTCCTCACACTGACACTATAATTTAATCACTGAGTTAAAAATAAACCTGCAATTACAGTGCGTCCTTTAAAGCCACAGAAGGCTGATCAGCTGAACCATGTAATGGCTAATTGTCCCAGCGACTGCAGCATTAGTTGCTCTGTAAGCAGCTTGCCAGCCTCCCGGTGGGCCGACACGTGGTGTTCCAGCTCAGAGGGTCCATGACAATGCACCCCCCCCCCACCCCCACCCCCCTGCATGTTTGTGTGAAGTAAACAATCAAAACAAAGCCATCACAACTGCAGCTCTGCTGCTGTCAGTGGGTTCGTGCAGCTCATCTTGACATGATAAATAAGATCAAGAATGTTTCCTTATCTGCTCTGAAATTCTAGGAATTTTCATAGGGAAGATAAATCAGGCTCCAGCTGTTTAGGAAAAACTTTTCATAAACTCTTTCTTCACTTTTATGGTCTTTTAATAACAGACAGAGGGTAGAAAATGGAAATTGAACTTTTGTGAAATTAACTCACTTCTGCACTGCGTCCATTTTTGACAAATAAGTGCTTTAACTGAACTGTTTATGTAATACTGAATGTCTCCAACAGCATGGCAGTTTGCTTCAACTAATTTAATGTGTTATTAGGACTGGGCAATGAATTGAATTTATATTCAATTATAATAATGGCTTCCAACAATTATGAAAACAAGATGATGGAGATAAAATGATAATTGTGCCGCAGTCTGTTTCACAGCGATGCCCTCATTTGTCTTGTGATATAAATTCAGTGCTCTTCTTTCCTTGACAGCAGTGTTATCTTAGTGATATCATTTCTAATAAGACGAACGACAAACTTAGAGATGTACTCAGATAATCAGGAGAAGGTGAGAAATATGTTTAAATGCATTTTATCGTAATTAATTCCAATGCAGGCTGCTCAGAGTGAACACAGTCCATGGCTCCTCTGCCAACAGTGCAGGGTCTTTCCCTTTCCTCTTGCACTGTGATTACATTTCTATATTATTTATTTTATTTATTTATCTTCTTCTTTATTATTATTATTGTTATTATTATTATCATTATTTTTAATTTTTTGTTTTTCAGTTGAATTATGTTTAAGGTGGAGGAACTTACATTTTTAAAAAGACATTTTTTAAGTTTAATGAAGTGCAAAAAAAATTCCAAAGTCATTGACTTGTCAGGTTAAATAGTCATGATCTTAAAATGGACAAAAATAATCATGGTTATCATTTTTGCCATAATCAAGCAGCCATATTTAGTGATCCTACAATCTGTGTTTTTTCGCTTAGTCATGTAAATGTGTCGCTCCTTAGATGCCTCCATTGCTGTTGGACAACAAAGAAGTGTTAATACAGGAGACAGACAGGGAAAAAAAACATTCTCTGCAGCAATCCAGTTCTGTAGCTGTTGCAGGTTTTTTCTGGTTGTTTTATACCACCCCAGTATTGAGCTCTGAAGTTTAAGATCACTGTTCATAACTCATTGCACTCAACAAATGAAGTCATGTATGGTTTATTCTCTAGTTGCAGTTCATGCCTTTGAGTTATGACTGACCTGAGGTATTTCTCCAGTTGCCAGCAATCTATTTTGACTGTATTAAGTATTTTATTTCTTGCCATGTTTGATACTAAAGCTGCTCATTCAAGCTGATGTGTCACCACAGTTAGGTGACTGAGACACTGAACCATGAGCGTTGCCCCTCCTTGTCATCCAGTGCTATTGTAGATCCTGTGTGGTCCATCTGGTTCACACTGGAATGAGGACATTTGACACCCTGCAGAGGTGGCCCTTACACTGTTAACTCAGAGAATCAATAATGGGGTACACTTATGCCTTGTTAAAGGGATACTTCAACCACAAAATGTCCATTTGTGAATCACTCTCTCACCACCTGAAAGCTTGAATTCATAAAGAAAATGTTGGTTTTTTTGGTATGCCTTGACAGTGAACATAGAATCTAAAAAAAGGCCAACTTTCCTCGTGAATCAAAGTCATAGGGGTCCACATTTCACAACAGCAAAACTATATCAAAACATCTGTTTACAATCTCTCACACAACTCCTGCAGCATCATCCAGACTGATTAAGTTATCAATATGCAAAATGACCATTTGCAGGTGAAGTATTTCTTAAGGACAGGTGTGCTGTGCAGTGGAAAAGTGTAGTCCAGATTAAAAACTATCATGTTCATCGTTGTCCTCTTACCATACTCATCTCTATACTCTATGCCTTTAAGTGTCACAAAAATGCTTTTATAATATTGGAGAGTTTCTTAACGGTGACTTTGACGAAGATTAAAAACTTGTTGAAAATGAATTATTTGTAAGTACAAAGCTTGAAAACACATTTCCTAAACAGTGTTTCTCTTTGACAGTGATCTCCATCATGGAGGTGCCCAGGAGGCCTCAGCCCTCCTTCACACTGGCTCTCCCTAAACCGGCCTCATCTCCTCTGTCTCCCCTCGGAGCTGTGGAGAAGGTCGTCAAGAAAGGTCCAATGAAGGAGAAGCTCCAGGAGAAGAAGGATGGAACCACAGAGGGACGTCAGGTTGGAGAGGAGACGTTCAGCACAGAGGAGGATTCGGATGTGTCTGTGTTTGTGGAGGCACCAGCAGAGACGTCAGAACTTGAGGATACAAATACGAAACTTTCCTCACAGGACAGTTTCTCAGAGGACAGCTCGATATCAGAGGAGAGGTTGGCCGAGGAGGCAGAAGAGGCTAAAAAGAAACGCGAGGAGGAGGAAGCAGCAGCTAAAGAGAGGGCAGCCCAGAGACAGATGCTGGCCATAGAGGAGCTGGTCCACTCTGAGAGGAATTACCTGCGACTGCTACAAGTCAGCACTGTGACCATCAGGAGCAACCTGCAGAAACTACAGGTGGGAATCAGGTGTCTGTAGCTTTTAGTGGCATTGTTATGAAAAACTTAATGCTACTTTTAAGGGCTGCAAACAACAGTTTTGTTTTGTGTGTGAAATGTCAGAAAATAGTGAAAAAAACATCAAGAGCCCAAAGTGGAGGCCTTCAAAAACTTGTGTTGTCAATTGCCAATAAGTAATTGATAGTGTGCAGGATTTTTTTTTTTCACTTTTTATTGCAGTGTCTCTCAAAATGGCAGCCACTTGGAAACCTTTTCTTCACAATGTCTATTTTTTACTTTGGTGCAGATAGTAAAGTATTTGAATTTATAACACTGGAGCAGAACCACAAAACTGCCATCAAAGTACTCATGTTCAGTCTAGATTTGCAAAGGTATAACATTTTCACAGTATGAAAAGCATCTCAGAGAATATTGTGATTTCACGGTATCACAGTATTACAAAATTTTTAGTTATCATACCGTGTACATTTGCTTGTCTACGATATTGACAAAAATGCAACTGGACGGAATTTCAAAGGAGAGAAAACTACATCCCCCAGCTTTAACATGACCATATATCTGCTGTAAATATTTTAAAAGCAAGGTCAGCTCACTTGGAGCTTTTGGAAGAGCAAAGTGAGTGGACCCTGAGTTTAGAGTATTCATGACATATGAGGAAGTCCTCCCTTTCATCTTCCACCATATGACCCCAAAACTGGTGTGTTTTTGACCCATTGCTGCTGCTACAGGTTGTACAGCTCCTGGTTGCAAATGAACTATACTGAAAAAAATGTTTAGTATAAGTATGACTTTGCCGAGTAAGAGGCTGACCCCGCATTAATGATCTGTCGATCAATGTTAGAGCATGTTTAGTTCAGTGTTTTGAATTTTTATTTTGGGACAACCCTTGTGATTGTGTCTTTTAATTTAAAAGTAATCACTACATGTTAAATTGACACGCAGCATCCAGAGGAAGTGTTGTGCTGAGGCCGCCTGCTGGATTATTATCATCAGCTTTTCATTACGTCTGAGGTATTGCTTATTACTGCTAAATAATCATTTATTATCGCTGCTGTAATGAAATGACGCCTCGTAAAACATAATGGAATCAGACTTTATGGGCCGGAAGGACTGAGCTGCGGATGAACATGGAAATGATAACACACTGAGGGAACGGTAGATGAAGGGAATAAAATGGAAATAGAAAGGAGGAATGGAGGGGCTAAATTATGTGCTGATGACCTGTTAAGAGAAAGAGATAAACTGGAGAATAGAGGGACAGTTGATGAGGTAGACATTAAGAAAAAGAGATGTAGCATTGTCCAATATAAAATGGAGAGACAAAATGCAAATGTGTGAACATAAAATGAAAGATAAGTGGTAACGTAAATATGGATAACATATTTTGATGGATGAAGGAGGAGAAAAACTGAGGGGAGCAGCACAGTGAAGAAAGGCCTGACAGAGCAATAGAATAAATATGTGAGTGAATGGTGCCATTGTGAGACAGGAAAGTTGCTGTTTTGTTTTCAGTGGCGATGTGCAGATTGTGCAGTCCTCCAGCAGCGCCCACTGTTCTCTCATTAGAATAGAATGGAGCTAAACACAACCGCTCTCTATCAGCTGTGCATTAGCATTTTTCTTGTGTGGGAGCAGACACACACGCATATGTTACACAAGATAAACATTTCATTTGAATATGTGAATAAATCTTACTTGTAAACTCAACAGTGTTATCACAATAACACACAAACCTCAGTTTTGGAAGGACATGATGGTGTAGTCGTCACAGTTCTGCTGTGTTGCCAAAATCATTTTTGTTGGCTGTGCCATTAAACAGTTATTGTAGTTTTCTGTTGTATATGGCTCAGTGACCTGTAAATACTAATATACCTGTTGTCACTGAGCCTATATAGCTAACAAATTTTATTTAAGGGTTGATGCTTCATCACACGGTGACCTCCAGCACGCACTGGGGCAGTTTCCAGCCGAGTGTGCTCAGCCTGCTGCCCCCAGCGTCCTGGCCTCGGATATGCGGTTGAAAATGAACGGATGGTTGGATTTTCAAACACAGAGGTCATGTGATGATGTTAGCCCTGTGCTAATCTGCATCTCTAGCCCGTTTTGCACAGAGATCACACCATAGGGCCGCTATAAAGTCCCGTCTGAATGCTGCCTTTGCGTTTTTACACAGAACCAAGCGACTGTAGCATCACTTTGCTCCCATGTGTGATTTGAGATAGCATGCCGGCATCGCAGAATCAGAGAAGGCGTGGCGGGCGCAACATGTAACACAACAGGGTCAGTCTTTAGTGTGACATATAACACACAC
>JAPZEB010000026.1:31261151-31272420 GCA_029783705.1 Chaetodon striatus
AGCGACCAATGAAATCTTGCCGACTAATGACCTTTCTGGTCGACTAATGTTTGGTCGACAATTAGGGGGCAGCCCAATTTAACATTAAAAGAAAAGTATTTAACGTGTACTTTGAAGATTTAGTTTGGTCCATGTCCCATCTGCTAACATAAAGATGGCGGGGTTTATGCCATATACGGCAGCCAGCCACCAAGGGGTGATCAACATGTTTTGGCCTCACTTTTGGGGAGCTGTCGTGTCATCCACTTTTACATACAGTCAGTGATTAGACACATAAGCGATTACCCTACAAAAGATATGTAGTCGAATGAAGACCACCAGGCAAGTGGTCTGAGTGATCGAATCACAGTGCGTCTCTGTGGCTGTTTCCACTTGTATTTAGCTGTCCAGTTGTGATTGGACCACCCAAAACATACATTAATGACAGGTATAAACAACCTCTCGGCCAGGAGTTGGGTTTAGGATGTCTTTTTTAATGTGTATGCTGAAAAATCAATAGATTAAGGTTTAATATAAGCGGACAATTTATATTTGCTGATATAAAGCCCCTTCACACAGTTTCACAGTTTTTGTAACAGTGGCAGTTTGGCCCCAAAATTAATTAATTTCAACAGATTCATAGAAGTGAAGCAAACCTCTGAGGAGCTTTCATGGAAATAAATTAACACACAGAGCTCGCCAACAAAAACAATTCACATGGCAACAATAAAAAAAGTTTGAACTAAGCTTTGTTCTCTCAGTCTCTACAGAACAGTGTGTTTATTGACCGCCTGCTTTGACACAGCTGCGGCTGAACGTGCTCCCTCCCTCCCTGCTGATCAATGAACACATGACCCGTCTATGAAATAGGTCACGGCACTGATTGATAACTGCAAACAAAACATGACTTCCTATAGTATACATCAATAGAGGATGTTATCTGTCTGCGCGGCTGTGTGTAGCTCTGTGTAATGTCTCCTGACAGCTTTATGAGATGTTAATATATGAGGCTGATATTAGGCTTTTATTAAAGTTTGATTGATCACATCTTTATTGTAAAATTAATCAATGAGACACAGGTTGTTTATGGGAGGACCCTCAGTTGAAGTGATATTGATACAGCATGGATTTAACACATGTAAACATGAAGACAATTTAGTGTGCTGGACTTTGTTGGACACTTTTAATGTCCGGTGATGATCTACATGCTGTCTGTGTCAGTGGCTGCTCCGCTCTTGATTCTTGATGCAGAGTGAGCTTCCTCCCCGGTGTCAGTATTAACGGATCACTGGAGTTACGCGCTGTAGTTGTAATGGGAATATAATGTTGTTTCGGTGTAAATTGAATTGCATCATTATCGCTGCTGTTTAGTTTGAGCGAACAACATCCAATGGGACTGGAGAGAGAAACGTGGGCTGAGAGAGAGAGTGGAAATATGAATGAAACATTTAATGAGACGAGGTAGAAAATTGTGTTGGCAGACACAGACGGTGAGAGAAAGGGGGAGAGGGGTCTGGGCTCAGCGAATGAATAATAACCTCTGTTAATGAAACAAAAAACAGACATTCTCACAAGTAATATTCCCATTGATATGCAGCATAAGTTTGAGGCAAAGTCCTGAACTTTTGGCAAAATAAAATTTGAATCAGTGCCTTCCCACAACTGCTTGTAGAGCGTTTGATAAGATTACATCATTAAAGCAGCACCTAATGCGTCTGCATTTCATTGCTACCTCCCAACTATGATCACATTTGTGTGTAGAGCTCAAACTCCTCAGCCCTATCTCACTGGTCACACTTACTAGTTCATAATCTCAACCCTAGTCTTCGGACAGACACTGGTGGTGGGTACTCATGCACTGATTCCACAAGGAACCCAAAAGGCAACCAGAAACTGGCAACCCTCAGGGAACCAGAGAAATGCTCCCAAGACATTGTCTTCACCCATTTTCTCCGCCACACTAAGTGAAAACAACAAACTCCTGTTGGTCTCCTGTTGAGATCAGCCACTTCAGCCTACAGAGGGGGTGCCTGGCTCCTTTAAACTAATGTGACTAAATTCACCGGTTACATGCACCAGTACTTCCAAAATTTCAAACACATGGGTTTACAATCAGACAAAGGGGGGACAACTGCTGCTCCCTTCCAATATCCACAAAAATTAACTACACAAAACAACCAAGCAAACAGAACAAAAATCTGATGCTCTCTGTCACCAAAAACACTGTCCTCCTGAAAAGTGCTTAACCTCAATTTAGCATTCGCAAACCACAAGAGTCACAAACCAGACTGATCATATGTAACAAATCAAACCTACTTCATCACCCTGAGGCTGGATTTAACCTCACCAAACAGATCTGATCCCAGACGAGCCCCCGTTTGTCAACATTGGCTCCGTGAATGTGACAAGTAGGGAGTCCACACGAGAGATTTAGTTAAAACAAGCATCATTTATTAAACTAAAATTAACTTAAATAACCAAAGGAGTGTGTTGGTCAGCAAAGTAAGTGATGAAAACCGTGCACGGGTGTGTGAGTGTGTCAGGTGTGTTGTGGAGGCGTTAAAGGTGCAAACCAAAAGCAGTGATGTCAGGTGGATGTCTGCTGGAGGAAGGGAGGCAGGTGAAAACATGAGGCAGCTTTTATAGCCTGGAATGCCCAGGTGAGCTTCATCAAGGTAACGACCCTCCCATATCAGCCAGCTGCAGGCAGTGGGAGGGGCGTTACATACTTTAAATTTTCCCACCCATCGTCTCAGTGCTGGCCGTGGCATGGGCAGTATAGGCTAATGCTAAGGGCGCTATCGTCAATAAGGGGCACCACAAATGGGGGAAGTAAAAAAAAATTTGAATGTTTATCCTTTATTATTTTTTTACCAAAACTATTACTACTTCTATTTTGAAATCAAAGCTTACTAAAAAAATATAGAGAGCCTTTTTTAAAGACCTTTTTTCTGGGTTCCTGCTATCAGAAGCGTTCTGGTTTCGGTTTGTAGTCCAAGTAGTTTTGACCAATCAGGTTTCTGCAGGTCCATGAATGCAGCACAGGTGGAGCTCTTCTTTTCTCCTCAGCAGCAGTTTGTGAAATTTTGAGTCACAGGATAATTAATACGTCGATTTGATCAGAGCAGACTGATGGATGAGACGAGCAGCTGTTTGTAGGTGAAAGCAAACTTTAGAACCAGCCACTGAAATTTAAGTTGCACTTTGACTGTGCCTGGCGTTCTGCTGCTCTGTCACTATATTGCTGTATTTAAACAGTCCAGCGCCAAACACAGAAAATCAAATTTGTGAACTGTAACTATATAAAAATAAAATGATATTTTGCTGCCTTTCATGTTTACTAGTTAACAGTTAGCAGCTTTAGACTAACATAAAATCATTTGTTTCACTTTGCTGCTCAAAAGGCTACCAGCAACTTTTAAAGTGGACTGTTTTCTTGCATGTTACTCAGTGTATGAGTTGCCATCTTGAATCAATCAACACACTTTAAATGTCGATATTATAACTCTGACATTCCATTTGTTTTTATTGTCTCTCTTGCATCACATATGATTTAGTGATAATTAGATCTTCAAGTGCTTTTATTTGTTTTTAGAGCCGTACATGGGCTGGCACCCCAGTATTTTTGCTGAACTTCTCTGCCCCCGCCCCATCACCCGACCTCTTAGATCCTCAGAACAATGTCTTTTAACTGCCCCTCGAACGAGGCTGGTGGGTAACGGACTTCCTTTGTGGTAGCTGCTCCAAAGCTCTGGAATAGCCTTGCGCTCTCAATCAAATCCTCCTCCTCCGTTGACGCTTTTAAGACAAACATGTTTTCAGTGGCCTTTGGTTGTTCATTGTGGTTTTAATATTTTATTATTTACTTTCACAGCAATAGGTTAAGACCACTGCATAATACGTCGGAGCCTGTTGCCTCGCCTGTGATCAAAATGCATCTGTCTGATTGGTTGGTTTGACCCCTTCAATTAATGTGTTGGCACAACACAGGCCTCCACTGCATGTCACACAGTGTTTGTGTGTGACTGTTACACCCTCAAAGAATGTGAAGCTACAGGCAGTGTGAATGTGAAAACTGCATGTGTGTTAACTGTCAAGTCAGCACATGTAGGTCCGACCCCGGGCTGTGTGTGTGTGTGTGTGTGTGTGTGTGTGTGCGTGGGTGTTATTATTCCCCATACAGTATTTACAGTATATGATTCCTCATGTATGAATGTGTGGAGCCTTCGGCAAAGTGAGATTATCCTTGGCCCGTGATTCACCACCTATTAACCAATCAGATTAGAGAATGAGACCAGCTGCTTCAAGTCTTTATTTTGCTGTAACTGTTACAGTTTGCCGCAGCGTGCTTTGCTGGCGTCACATGTAGCTGAAAGGAGAGAGAAACATGTGTGAATAGCTCTCGGCAGGTGAAGTGAGTGAGTTATGGGATGTAAACAGACGGAGAGGAGTGGCTGCTGAGGTGGGACTGAAGGTCAGACCAGTGTTTCTTGTTTAAATGCTGCTTTCAAGAGCAGCAGAACGCTGTTATTTACAGCTTCTCTAGCTGAAAATATGACTCGTTGAAAAACTGATTTTGTACTTTGTCATTCTGACGACTTGTTGTCAGCGTCTGAGGGGGGTTTCCTCTTCAGTGATCATAATTTCTTTAATTTTATTTTCTTGCTTGTTTCGAGTCCAATGTGAACCTGTGTGAACTGATCCAATTGTAATTTGCAGATAAGTAGAACAACAGTATCATAGCCTACACACATCTAATGTCAGGATTCATTCAAAATGGAATCAACCTCAAGGCATATTTTTAAACTTTCATATTTTTTCAAAGCACCAATAGCACATCCATTTAAACAGGAGATAATGTTAGATGATGTGATGTGTTACACACTGATAATTCCCACATGCAAACAGTGACAAATAGGTTCCCCGTTAAGGTTTTTTTTGTTTTAATTGAATTAAATTAAATTAAATTAAATTAAATTAAATTAAATTAAACTAAATTAAATCAAATTACTTGAGGTAGGGTTTGCCCCTTTATTAGGAAATGGATGCGCACAACACACTGATACATTGAATTAAAAATTAATTCCTAACTTTTTGTATATGTATTTGAGAACCACTGCTCTAACCTTTCAACCCGGTCTCACTCCAAAGTTGTCAAAATCCGCTGTTTGGTCAGTGACTTCTGGCGTCAAACACAGAGCAAAAAAAAGCTGTCCTTTCACATTAACATGATATGCAGCCAGTCGCCGTTATTGTTTAAGGGTGCCCAGTGGCATCAGGGGGAAATGCAGCATGTCATCTATGGAAGTTAAGGCTGCAGAAGTCCGAGTAGGGTTGGAGGACGGGTCCAACAAGCACTTACTTTCACCTGGGAGGCTGGTGTTTGCTTTCTGTAAGATTGTAAAGTCAAACCCAATTCTTTTTTCTTAAGCCAACCATGTGCTTTTATTGCTGAGGGAAAAAAGTGTCACTTCATGGTGTTGTACCAACGTAGTGCGTTTATTTTGAAAGACACTGTATGCAAACTGTACATTTCCTGTGAAAACAGATGTGTATTTTAAAAGACGACAGTGCACACCTTACACGTCACTATGGGAAGTCCAGGACCAAACGTTGAGATGTGACGAGGTCGGAGTGAGAATGTGTTGGTAACCTTTACAGTTACTGCACAGTTAAACCAGCTCAGAGCCATTAAAATGTGAAGAGACGCACATCAGCAGTATAATTGATGCTTTATTGTCCACTGATCCCTCTACACTCGGCCGCCACCTTAACAGACCATGTTATCATGTTTTACATCTTCCCAGCACCACATGATTACAATTCAATTACCATTGCCATTTTCCTGGTTGTATGCTTCGCGCTGCGGGGCCGTTCATGTGCAGCTGATTACCAAGCATTCACAAGAGCACTTGAAGGCAGCAGCACACAGTCGCACACTTACACCCTGCAAATACTGTATGTGCAAAAGACAATATGAGTTTCCTTTTAAATGTCTTGCCTCAGCCTTGAATTACATTATATTTGACAGACAAATGTGTAGACTGTTGTGTCTTTAGAACAATATTTGGTTGGTACGCTGAAGGAAAGGCCAATTCATTTTGCAAGCTGTCACCCTGCACACACACATTCCCTCTTCACACACAAGACAACAACGATTTAAATCTGCACTCTCATCACATCCAAGTGTAAAACTGAAAACACACTGGCGCGTCATGTAACACGCATCAAGTGCCGCCCCCAGCACACACTGGATGCATCATACAAAGTTATTACTACTTTTAGTGGAAGAGCTGTACCTCTTCCACCTCTGCGTTAGCTTACATGAGTGGACAGCCCTTGAAGAGCCGATCTCCAGAGCTATGACTCGCCAGGCAACATCTTTTTGGCTGTTGTCTTTATAATGTCAGGATTGTGGGTCATTTAGCTCGGGATATTTCTTGATCTCAACAACGAGTCTGTCCTCATCCAGTCTTTGTTGCACATGAGACAGCAACAATTACAGAGTTCTCTTTATGCATCCATGGTGAGGAGAGGAGTCGAGCTGCCACGGGAGCAGAGAACAGGAGCTGCTGTGGGAGCTGGAATGGACAAGCAAAGAGCGAGAGGGGGAAGAAATGCATTTAATTCTAGGGGTGTCGAGGCTGGAAATAGGACAGTGGTGTAAAGTACTGCAGAGCGGCGCATCCAGCCGCTGCCGGTGTGGGTTTGTTCATTGAAAATAATAGGGGCGTATCTTTAGAGGCACAGCAGTCACCACTAGTGTGTTTTGACCTTTAGATCCGAGGCTTAAACTACATGAATTACATCTGGAAACCCAAACTGTTGAATCGAAGTAACCGCTTCACTTAACCTTTGGATTTCTTTAGTCTGACCTTGAAACTTAACGTCACAAGCTTGTTCAAATATATATTATGTATTACAGCCTTTTTTTTTTTCTTTTTTTTTAAGTTTTGTGCTTTTCAGTCCTGGTTTTAGGCACATAGGATGTTGATGGTACAGGATGTAGGTGAAGAGATTGTAGCCCAGCTGGGTGTGTAAAAATAAATTGGGGCGACTTGCAATATTTTAGGCTACTCTTTGTTTGTTCCAGGCACATCAACGTTTACAATTAGAGATTGGCAGAAACTCTGTTGCTGTGTCCAGTCCGCCACAACTTTAATGAGACACGGCTGATGTGACTGATAAACCAAATGTCAGATCAGCTTACACAATTTAGCTGAAAATGTTGTCCTTAAATTATTTTCAGTTCCCAAAGTCGTCACTCAATGATAAAAGCTTTTATCTCCTCATATAACTGAAGACATTTTCTGCTTAATTTAATGTTATAGAAAGAAACTTTGTAGAAATAACTTTTTCAGTATAATAATTATGGTTTACTTATTGTCAACTGATAAAAGAGAAGACCAGAGGCATGTCCTCTGAACATCAGGGAGGTTATGAGGGCTCAAAGTATCTTTGTTTTACCACAGGACAAGCCAAATAATGGCCATTACTTATAAGTATGTTGTCTGTATGCAGGTATAGATGATAAATTGTTATCATATCCTGCTTCAGACTTAAAGAAAAAACAAAAAAACATGCAAATGTTGAACAAAAAAACCACCCTCTTGTGACAATCAGGGAGGTTTGACACTCAGATTGGGCTATTTGACGTTAGTCAGCTCTGGCAGCACATCACAGCAGCGTCCACTGTCCAGTCACGGATACAAAGGATACAAAAGGCTTCAGAATTTCAGTCCGAAACAGCAGCAATTGTTACAGATTGTCAACCTGAGAAAAAAGGGAGAAACTAATCATCGAAAAGAGCCGCTGAAGTGTTTAGTTGGTGAAATGAAAACCTGTGTGCAATCCATGGAGTCTAATGAAAGACAGCTGGTACACACTGGCTCAATGCATCCTGCTGCACATTTAGTTTTTGGTTTAATTTGTAACAGGTGTCTGTGCATGGCACGTCATCCATCAGCATCAGCAGCCATATCGCTACTTTACCATTTTCACTGCAACTGAAAGAAGTGTGAACACAGACAGACAGACGACAGACATGCTGAGATAAAGGCAAAACATCACATGAAGGCTCACTAATGCAGCAATGGTACTTTGATAGATCACTACCTGAGTCTCTTCACATTCACACCTTTAATGAGCATCTCAGGCAGTAATGTAACATCAACGTGGAACAGAGACTCTGGCTTTGAACTCCAGTTCATCTTGTAAAAAACACATCATAAATCTGTGCACAGATTCACAAGAAGCCACGTGCGATGCCTGCAGGTGCCCTTCCAGTGGAGGAAGCATGAGTGCCATCTAGGGTGCCCTTCCAGTGGAGGAAATGTGATATACAGTAATGCCCTCTGGGGTGCCCTTCCAGTTGAGGAAACACTGATGAAATGCCCTCTAAGGTGCCTTTCCAGTAGAGGGAATGTGAAAAATTGCCCTCTATGCCCTCTAGGGTGCCCTTCCAGTTGAGGAACCATGATGAAGTGCCCTCTAGGGTGCCCTTCCAGTTGAGGAAATGTGGAAAAAGTGCCCTACAGGGTGCCCTTTCAGTTGATGAAACATGATGAAGTGCCCTTTAAGGTGCCCTTCCAGTTGAGGAAGCATGATGAAGTGCCCTCTAGGATTCCTTTCCAGTTGAGGAAACGTGATAAAGTGCCCTATGGGGTGCCCTTCCAGTTAAGGAAACGTGATGAAGTGCCCTCTAGGGTGCCCCTCTAAATGAGGAAACATGAAGCACCCTATAGGGTGCACCTCTAGTGCAGAAAACATGATGGAGTGCCCTCTAGGGTTTCCTTCCAGTTGAGGAAACACTGATGAAGTGCCCTATAGGGTGCCCTTCCAGTTGAGGAAACACTGATGGAGTGCCATTTAGGCTTTCCCTCATGCTGGAAGCAATGTTTTTCTTATTATATTTATAATTTGTTACAGTTGTTTTCTTTATATTTGCTGGCAGAGTTGGAGCAGGGGTAAGGGTGGCCTTTCAGGCTCCAGCCCCAAATGTTTTTCCAAAAGCCCTGAATCTTTTATGGTTTTCAAAACATGACATACTTTAAACCTGTACATCATGTTTGTAGTCGACCAGTGAAGATGAGTTTACATATCACCTTGGGTTGGTCCTTCACCTTCTCAAAATGATCCCACACTTGACACGGTGTCCCCGAACGTCAACAACCAACACACCCAGGGTACCTTGCACATCAACACGTTCTCACTCCAACCACGTCACATATCGATGTTTGGTCATGGACTTTTCACGTCCACATACGAAATGCAAGGTACCCTGGGTGTATGTTTGTGCTGAAGACGTAGCATCATGCACACCTGTTAGTCTAAATATGACTTTAGAGTAGTGACTGCATATCAGAAACACTGCAGCACCTCTGTCATTGCACTGTTGAGTTTTTTAGGAGCAGCAGACTGAATCTGTAGAGAGGACATAATCCAGTCTAAATGACTTGATTACTTACAATCCCTTTCTGTGTATTGTTATCAGTGCTGAGCTCACAATACATGCAGCAAACCAACACTGTCCTTAAACACTGAAGAATAATCTCTTCCACTCATAATCCTAAATTCAATCGGACCGTTTGAGAGGAAAAATTCAAACCTTAGCCTTCAGTGTGTGCAGAGGCAACACGTAATGAGCTGCAGAGAGGGGCATGGAGCCAAAGGAAGGAAGGCCGCCAGGAAGTGTTGGAATGCACCATTAATCTGCACTGCCATCCCTTAGACAAGAGAAACGGGGCTCTTAGGAGATGTACCGACCACACAAGTTAAGACTCCCAAAGTGTTACTTTTGAGAAACAACAATGGGCTGTTGCACTGTTGGGGTGTTTCTGTTGTAAATGGAGGCTGTGGACTGGCAGACAGAGGTGGTGGTCCGACTCAGTGTTGGTCTGGGAACAGTGGACAAGCTCCTCATTTGTGCAAGGAAACATGTGTGATGTGCTTTTTTTTCAGACTTGGAGAAGCTCAATACATGTGTCTATCTGTGGAGTGACAGGGCTGTTAGTCCATCCAGTATTTTTCTTGAGACAGAACTCTGCAAGTAATAGGTGTCGGACTCCACCGAGGCTGCATCTTATTACTGATTGTATTTGTGATTTTCAGTTGCAGTATCTCAAGGCTCAGAATCATTTTGTTGAAGTTGTTGTGTAAATTTCTCTTTCTGTCTTTTTGCTGATAATGTTGTTCTGTCGGCTTCATTGAACTGTTGACTGCAGCACAAAACACAGATATACTGCAGTCTGAGCTGTTCGTTCTTCATGTCGGATGTTATATAAAGATGAGGATGTCGTTTTTCTGAATGCTCATGTATTGCATTGAAATTGCCAAAAGAGACGACGACCTCGACGTTAGTTTGATCCGTCTCCCGAGTTTTCATCTTTGTATGGATTCATTTAAGTGTCATCATGTCATGTCCACAGCCCTATAGCATATAGAGCCTATTAATTATCCTGGATGATAGACAAATAGAATATATGTCTAGTTGGATTATATAACGGTAAACATGAAACCCTTTAAAAAGGGGTGGATAGTATAAATGGTATGAAAAGTACACTGGTATGAATTTGCCTGACAGTATGAATTGGTGCCTGGCCAAAAACACAGCAAGCTGAAATGCCCAAACTATGCGGCATGGTGTGTGAGCAGGCAGTGCTGTATTATGAGAGTTGCATTGTGTATGTTGAGGGGGAAAAAATAAGGCTGCCTCCTGAAAGTTGAGATTCAAACCATCAGTCAGAGGCTTTGGTCCCCAGGTTTAGCTGCAGATTGAGTGCTGTGAGTGATAGTCTGGCGACTTGTCCAGGGTGTACTCCGCCTCTTGCCCACTGTCATCTGGGATAGGATCCAGCCCCCCCACAGCCCCCAACAGGATAAACAGTTATGGAAAACGAATGGGTTTCATTCTGTTTGAGTTGGTTGGATTTAGAGATTGAAGTTTCCATTTATTTGTCAATTTATTTAAGTTTCTATGTATTATTGCAGTTTTGCACAAAAAATGCTCTTAAAATGTTTCTGTAGTGTGAAATGTCCCAGTAATAGTTAAAAGTACAGTTATGGCCTCCATGCAGTAACCATATCAGCGCTTTACCCCTACACAAGCATATATATTGACATTTTAAGAAGAACAAATACTATGATACCCTCCTGAGACCCAAACTTTTGTTTTTGACGATTTTTATGTGGGAACATCAGCGAACACCACTGACCACTGGGTGAGTTTCATGGCTTTGAAAACCAACATTTAAGGTGGTTTTAGGACAGATTTACACATGGCCATAGACAG
>JAPZEB010000026.1:31297713-31308188 GCA_029783705.1 Chaetodon striatus
TAGTTGACGACTTGTGTTCAGATTTCCTGTTTGCCCAAGTCACTTGCACTAGATGGTCAAAGGGCCCCACACAGAGTTATTATGGCCACACTCCTGTTAGCTGATGCTAGCCTGCTCGCTAATCATGTTAGCGATTGTTTCGGTACAGCTGCAAATTGCACTGTTAGCAGGATCCAACACATCTCCCTCTGTAGGGCGAAACATTGAATGGTCAGACAACACTTAAAAGCTCAAGTTATTGAGCTTTCTATTAGCTTTCTTTAAGGATGTGTCTCGGGATGGTTACACGCATCGGCTCAACCAAGATGATGTTAATACCAAGTACAAACAGGGCCATACAAACTTGCCATTGTCACCACGTGCTTGATAAAGGGACCTTATATATACACCATTTGTGATAACACTGACATTGTTTTTTCTTCCAGAATTAACAATTTCGTTACCTCCTGTAGTGTCGCCATGTTTATGGTTTCCGTCATTCCGGTGTGCCCTCTAGTGGAATCCTCCAATAGCATACATATAAAACAGGAAAGTCTGTGGACAGGTTCATGACGCAGCCGGCTGTCAACTCACGTATATCTACGGCCTAACATGATAATTGAATCATGTTTTCTTTTACCTCACTCTGATGTGTTGTCCTATAATCAGCACACTTGATGTCTCTGAGTTGTTTCTGTGTAAATACTCTCACTCAGGTTGTCTTCGCTTCAAAAATCAACATATTGACTGTTTTATCTTGAGTTTTTGCTTCAGAGGATCAATAAAGTGTCCTTGTGTTGTATTAAGTCTCTCCATTCCTTTTGGCATGTTAGATGACGCGCAGAGGCACAGCGTGAGTGTGCGTACATGTTTCAGGTGTTCGCTGCAGAGGATTGATGCATGTGTACATCCTTTAATTGAATTCCTCCTCACGTCGCGGCTGTTTTTCTTTTTATCCTGGCACATGAGTTGACATGTGTGTACATGTGCACATGTGTGTGTGTGCCGTCTGTCCTTAGCTAACCTTTACTGGCAATTTGTATTCATCACAGGGACCCTGCTGCTGTATTGATAGTGTCAACATGAGTGTGAGGCTGTTTGCCATTCCCCGCACATACACGCACCAGCGTGCGCGTGCACACACACACAGCAGCTGCAACACCTGAGGGAGATAGGAAGGGGTTGAAGGAGAGGGAATCCAATCTCACCCAGCAGCTCAGGGCTTTGTAGGGAAGCATGTGCAGGCCCAGCGGTCGCCGAGCGAGCTGGCTGCCCTATTTCTTTAAAGCTCTCCTCCTCCGTTACCTGATTTATCACGGGGGCAGCCGCCAGGGAAATGTCTTATTTTAAAGCAGAGAGAGCGTACAGAGGGCTGTGTCTCTTTCTAAAATCTGTCGAGATGAGAGGCAGATGAGATGAGAGGGATGCTGATAGCACAGCGACATGTCAGCGCCGCACAGAGCCTGATGTTAGCCATCTCTTCACATCTGTACAGGAAGTGGCATTTTAAGCATGGAAGAGATCATCGAAGAGTGAGGGGTGGGATGTTAGGAATCTGAGGATTGCACAGTGCATACAGCATCAATAACTCCTGTTTTAAAGGGAATTATACAACTATATTTCTGCCGATATGATGTCATTAAAATCATTTGAAATTAACTGCATTTTTGGAAAAGATGGATCTTGATGTCGACTCAACGTTTTACAGATTGTGTCTCTAACAAGAGGCCGATACTGCAAACACAGGAGCTGTTATGATGCTCATGATTACATTTGTAGAAATATTGAAGTTCCTTTAAAGCAGGTTTTATATTAAAGCTGAGCAATATTGCTTTGATGTTGTTCACAGCTGTACAAAGTGAGATTTGAACTTAACTACCGCTATAAAAAGGCCTTTCTCACGGTCTACTACAGTTAAAAAATTGGACTTTGACTCTTTCTGCTGTTGTTAAAATTGAGACTTTGACGCTGTGTGACAGTGTAATAAAACCCGGGAGATGAATGAGAGTAGTGCGAGGGCCGGAGGTGTAAATGCTGCTCCAATATTGGTTTGGGCTCCGTCACAGCCCACAATGTAGGTCCCTCTCTCTCTCTCCTTGACATTGTGCCAGTGTTTTGGCTGGGGCTCGGCCCGACTTAGCCGGCAGACAGATCGAGTTGTAAAGATGTCTGGACCATGGATGGGCAAGCACCCAACTGCACAAACACATCATCACTCCTACGACACCGACACTATAGCCTGCTGGACCCAAGAGGGGACACACACGTTGCTGGTCTGCCAACCTAAATGTATATACCAGTATGTCTTCTCCCTCCCAGTAATCCACTGGTCCAGCAGGATTATTGTATGTGATTACGACTCATGCTGCTCAAGGTTAGGGATTACACGGTGCATTCATGGGTAATGCAGAGTTTCCAAACAGTTCCTCTGCTGGACTTGAAGCAGTAATGCAGCAGCAGGAATTTGAACATGTCCTCTGCTAGTAGTAGCACTACACCCATACATGTATTTATTGTGCAAGTAGTTGCAAAAATGTGACTACCAGTGATGGTAGTACTGCTCATGCAGGTGGCAGCAGTGGCAGCAGAAGTGTAGTTGTAGTAGTAGCAATAGTTTGGTTTTCACATTAGTAGTAGAAGTAGCTGTTGTAGTAGCCTTTGTAGAAGCAGAAGTAGTGATGGTGGTTGCGGTATTGTTGGTAATAGCAGCAGCTGTAAGAAACTCAGCCCAGTCACCAGAAGAAAATGTCAGAAAATGTTACGTTAACATGCATAACATGTATGATATCCTCATTTTAAAATGATGTGGTATATGAGATGACTTTGTCATCGGAGGTGGAGGGGGTGGTTAATGGCATGACACCCAGTCAGCACCTGCCAAGCTGCAGCCCCCACTGTTCAAGACCAATGAACAACAAAACCAGTTGTTCTTAGTGACCCATGGCTGTTTTTCCAGCAGCTGTTAACCCCTAAATGAGGGTATGTTGTAGCGACTTGTGGATGTTTTTCAAGCTGCTTTTCAGCCCCCAAACCTGGATGTTTTTGACCGACCCATGGCTGTTTCCAGTTGGGATTATGCCCTCAAAACTAGCCAAATCATGATCTTTTCCTAACCATAACCAAGTGGCGTATGTGCTTAAATCGAACCACACCTAACCAAAGCATCGTTAAACTGTAAAGTTTCAGTGTGTCTGCTACATTGTATTGTGCAGATGTAACACCTTTTTTCTGGCGATTGGGATGGAACATGCTACCTGCTGTAGCAAGACAGTGGTAATTGTTGTAAAGGCTATTTTAGTAGCAGTGGTAGTGTTGGGATTTTAGGGGCAGTAGCAGTAGTAGGAGGTGTTGGAGTAGCAATAGTAGAGGAAGTATTAGTCTTATATCACTAGTAGTAGAGGTGGGAGTGGCAGTAGTAGTAGCAGAGGTAATTAACACCATGTGACTGTTAAGCAGGTCTGTTTATAGACTAAACACGACGACGGTTGGTTTATCTCCATTGTAGCCTATACTATTGCACCCTCCTCTGTGTGTGTGAGGGTGTGTGTGTGTGTGTGTGAGATAGTGTTGGTTCATGTGTGTGTATGTGGGCTCTCAAGGGCACTGGTGTAAATGAGAGAAAAGGTTAAAGGAAATTTCCATGGCATGGTGTACGGGAGCATGAGGACAAGAGGACACACACGAACACACACATACGCACAGATGCCAGCATGGCATATAGCCGTGGCAACCAGGTGCCAGGGGAAGGCAAGCACAGACTGGTGTGAACATGCACTTTTACAAACAAACACACTTGTGTAGCTACTAGCAGCAGTTATCTCAAAACACAGCCTATCACATTCAGTGCACTTTTATTTGATATGGTTCAATGCAGCGCACACACACACACACACACACACACACACAATGAGCATCTCTCCTCTTCCATTACTCTACTTTAAAAGCTATTTGTTGTTATTTTTAGATATTGCTTCCTCAGATAAAAGCCACATTAATGTCTGTGTGGTTGTTCATTTGTGTGTATGTGTGTGTGTGTGTGTGTGTGTGTGTGTGTGTGTGTGTGTGCGCTACTGCAGGAAGTGTGTGTTATAAATAGGATTCTTGGCACAGACCTGCACTGTCACATCACACACATTTAACCTGTGTGTGACCTCTGGTTCAGTCGTTATTACTGTAAGGTGTTGGTGTGGGTTTAGATAGTCTTGGCACTCAATCACAGCTGGAACCACTGGTGCTGATTCTGTCTCCTACAAAATAAAAGACTATCAATTAAAAGCCCGGCACTAACTTAGTAACTGCCGACTAATGTAATAACTCATCAGAATTTAATAAATTGCCTCTCCGTAGGAGTCCAAAATGCAATAACCTTGATATTGTGATATATTCTCCTGATAATGCGATGTAATTTCACTGATAATTCACAATGATAAACACATTAGGGTGGAGCTGGTTCGCAGCGATGGGCTCCCGCGGCTCTGCAGGGTTTAGTGATGGAAAGTTTAGAGGTGTGTATGTGTTGTGTTACAGTGTGTGAGTCATGTGTGTGGGTTGAAAGCAAGCAGCAGGCTTCTACCTGCATAGAGCGGAGAGAGTCAGGGAGGTGGGCGAGGCCATTAATGGCCTTTTGGGATGCATCTACAAACACACTGTCCAGCACACACATATTTACTGCACACAGGCGTGTCAGCGTTCATATATGGTGTGTGTATATATGTTCTGAGTTAACCCACAGCTTGTTTCAAACTGGTAACTTTCCACTGTCACTGCTGCCTCCGGCCTGTGCGTGTGTTCTTATTTCCTCTTCTTCCATTTTATATCTGGTCAGGATTTTCTCTCCCTCCATTCATCTCTCGCTCTTTCGCTCATTGACCTACTTCCCAAAGGCTGCTCAGGCTTGCGTGACCACAGCACTCAGTGCTACGGTGATATGGCATTACACACACACCACGCACACATGCATAATGCTTACACATACATATTTACAGCCCCATGCACATGTGAGCTCCATAGCATGCATAGAGAGGAGTGGAGACCTGCTTACTGGGCGCTGTGTGGTTAACTAGAGGCTCAGTTTCAACGATGAGGTGCCTTTTTCTGAGAGTCACAGGCTCAGCTGGGCAATATGGCTGCAGTCAGTAAGATTGTTTTCTAGTATTGATGTATGGAACTGGAGGGTCGCTGGTTCAAGTGACTGTCCAGCCCAAATATGGAGTGTGGACTGGTAGCTTGAGAGGTGCCAGTTCCCCTCCCTGAACAAGGCTCCGAAACCCCAAACCTCTTGGGGCGCCTCTCCATGGGGCGCCCCCTCGCTCTGACATCTCTCCATTTCATGCATATATAGGTCCTGTTTGTGCATGTGTGTGTGCTTCCAACACATTCTCACTTCGACCTCGTCACATACCAATGGTTGGTAATTGACTTTCCACGTACAGATTCGACGTGCAAGGTACCCTGGGTGTTTTGGTTGTTGATGTTTTGGGAAGACATGTCAAGTTCTGCCTGTAACAAACAGTCTCTTTAAAAAAACCACTACGTTAGTACAACAATGCAAAATTGACATTTTTTCTCCTCTAACATTAACACACATGGCTGGCTTTAGGAAAAAAGGACAGGGTTTGGCTTTGTAATCTTATGGGACGCCAACACCACTCCCCCGGGCGAAAGTTGGTGTTTGTTGGACCATCCACCATATTAGATATCTTTTATATCTCAATTGGTAACATCTATATATATTTATATGTTTTTAATTTCTGGATGCCTCATGCAGACGTCATGCAGGTCAGGATAGTGACCGGGATGCTAAGAGCAAAGGTACTATGGGAATCAAGGCAGTGGGATCCAACAAACAGAGTGAGAAACACAAAATTCCAGAGTTATGTTTTATCCCACAACAAACATTTTGGTCCCTCACCAACATCAAGTAAGTGATGTTATTGTAAAACAATAAGATGTTTATTGTCTTAAATTTCATTTTCAGTGGCATTAAAAAGTCTTGAAAAGTCTTAAATCTACCTTACTTTAAGCTGAAGGAACCCTGATTTTAAATATTAAGTCTTAAAAGTAATTAAATAGTCTTAAATTTGAATTTGTGAGGTCTTATATTCCACAAACATTTGATCTAATTTCGTTTATCCATCTGTTAAGTCAGTCTGTTCTTTGTAAAGGTATATACTCCTGATGATATAAATCTTTAATCCCACCACTTGACCAGATACTTGTTGTCTTAGACTTGCACTTTTTCTGTTGGCAAGATACAGATCAACCTGAGTCACTCTACTTCTGCATAGTACTCCGTGTAAACAGCTTACATTTATACCTACCTGCAATTGTAGAATAAGAAAAAGATGATTAATCTAGAAAAAAGTTGTAAAGTTGGTTTAAAAAAAATTATCCTTAAAGCTCTAAAAGCCCATGACTTTTAATGCTTAGATCAAAACAACTGCTTTTCTGCAGCTGATTTTGTCCACAGCTTCATGCTGCGTTTTTTTTCAGCTTGCTGCTGTTTGTTTTCTCTTCATACATAATGTTCATGAGGTGGAAACAACCCATTTCATGTGAGTCATAATTGTACACATTCACCTTCTCTCTGTTGATCCGAAGCTCTGTCGGATTCTGCACAGATTGATCCCATAATTTTCATTAATTGCTGCAATCACGACATTGACACCTGCCTGTAGGGAGCGTCAGGTTCAGGTTAATGAGGAAACGATTTCAAATCAGCTCCGACTCTCTCTCAACTCTCTCAAACTCACACCCTCAGTCTGTCTGTTCGCCCGTCTGTACACAGTTAATATTTTATCCCCGTCAACGGACTAAAAAGCGAGTGGCGTCTTGTTGGTTGCACTCAGAAGACATTGACACACCCATGCCGTAGTGTGTACTATGTGTTTCCTTCTTCCCTCTCGTTCATTGTTTCCCTCTGAGGCGGGAGTGCAGTTGGCAGGAGAAATGTCACTACTGTGATGCAATATGGGTAATAAGCCAAATTCTTTCATGGTGAGTGTGTGTGTTTTTGTGAGTATGTGCTTGAACATGTGCAGGAATCTTGTAGAGGTTGGAGCCTAGCTCTGAATGTGTTTATATGGGTAAATGTTTGGGTGTGTGAGTGTGTGTGTGTCTGCTCCTGCTGCTGGTCACTGAATGTTAATGGAGCGTCTCGACAGCTGAGCAGTTCTGAACACTGTTGGCTGGATCAGCTTGTCCTGGTTTTATTGTCACGTCGCTGTTGGAATTCTTCTTCATGTGATTTCTCTGCATTCATGGTTTCTCTGGAAAGGGTTTAACCAAAAGCTGTGTGTGTGTGGAAGCTGCCAGAGCAGAGATTTGTGCTGATGCATCAAAATGATCTGTGTCATGATGCATAAAATAAATATTAGCACAGATTTCCCCCTTTGTTTTCATTCTGGCCAAAGCTGAAAAAGCCTCTGAAAAAAAGCATTAAAGGGACACTTCAGATTTTTTGAATGGGGTTTCATGAGGAACTTATCCACAGTCATATTAAAAACAGTGGATGGTGGTCGACATGCCCTCAGTTTGGAGAAGCAGGTTGAAGTCTGACACAGAGGCTAAGCAATGTACTGCTGTGGATGATGGTGGTAGCAACAAAACATATTTTAGCCACCTAAAAAAAATGATATCACTAAAAGATTTACCTTTTTGTTCTGACAGGGAAGCCATTAATGACTTTACTTACCCATCTCTCATTGCACTCAAAGCCTCCAGACTCCATTGAGAAAAGCAGTAATTTAAGCTCACTGAACATGGGGCTGCTGCTCTGCTGCTGCCTCGATCAGTCATTTTGTTTGCATTATTGTGTGACTTTAGAGTTTCAGTGAGTTAGTTTAGATTCAGCAAAGTCACACAAAAACATAAACTAACTAACTGATGGAGGCAGCAGTAGACCAACAGCCCCATGTTCAGTGAGCTTAAATTACTGCTTTTCTCAATGGGGTCTGGTGGCTTTAATTAGTGTATAGAGTATAGTATATGGAGTGGGCTGTCTGACGAAAAGGTAAGAGTACAGTTTAAACTGATACTCATTTTTTCTGGTGGCTAAAATACGTGTTGTTGCCTCCGTCCACAGCAGTACGTTCCTTAGCTTCTGTGTCTGACTTCAGCCTGCTGTACATGCTGGGGACCGCTAGTCTAAAGACTCACATTGTCTTTGATGTACGAAGGTGTCAGACTTTAGTCTTTTCAAGTCCTCTAGTGTGTGGTAGGCTTAAGTTTAAGGTGTTAATTGATAGTGGTGTCATTGTTTTTCCTGTACAACAGAGATACACCACTGCATTCAGAAACCCACCTGCCAATCACAGCAGCACTGCGTACGTGTGTGTGCAGCGGCGTGATCAACCCCCGAGCCTTTCTCACTCTGTATCGTCATACACGCCTCTCTCTCCTGTCATCGCACACCTTTCAGTCTCTTTTATTGCGCGCACACACACACACACACATCTCTCCTGTGTTTCTCTCTCATGCTTCATGCTTTTCCCTCAGCTCTGCTCGGCTTTGTGCTTTTCTCAACAGCGCCTGACCTCGTTTCAACTATTTCCCCTTTTCTCTCACTCTTTTCACTTTTCATTTACTCTCCCTCCCGTTTGCTCTTTGGCAACGTCTCTCTCTGTCTCCCCCCTTTTTTCTCTCTTCCTCTCCATTTACTGTATTCATTCCTTTCACCCTTTTCTGATTCATTTACGTTCACTTCGATGTCAGCGTTGCTCCCATCTCTCTCTCGCTGCATTTCACGTGAATATCTTTCTACCGTTAGTTTGGAGCTGTCTGCCATGAGACTGCACTTTACTGGGTCGACACACAAACACAACCACACTCACACAGTGACATGTACAAGTTACCGTGAGTGAGTGATGGATATTTTGTCAATCAAATCTTGGATTCGGTTTGACAGCACTTACGCACACACTCACACACCAGCGGGATGAGGAACACAAACACTGTCAGAGGCAGGCTGAGAGCCAATTGACACAGCATGAAATACAGAGAGAAAGAGGGAGAGAGTCTGGGAGTCTTCATGGTCTGATAGCTTATCGATTCCTCTGCAGGTGATTTCAGGAGGAAGACGATCGGGGCAGGAGGATGGGAAGTAGACAAAAGAGACAGACGGGTGTGAAGAGTGGGGGAGAAAGATAGTGCAGAGTGTCATTATTTAGGCAGGGGAAAGCAGATGTTGAAAGAGTCGACTGCACTGAGATATGATTTTGAAATAGAGAGGGAAAGACCTTTGACCCCTGCTATCTGTCGCATGTAGAGTTTTTCAAAAACTGCCTTTCTAGGAATTAAAGCCTGTCCAGTTGGTGCAAGAGGTTCATATTTTTGCTTTAAAACTTTGGGCCCAAAGTTGAGGATGGAAAGGTAGAATCAAAAACTAAAGGATGCACAACTTTGGTTAGCCCACGAGTGGAAACCGAGCTAATCAGTAAGCCTTAGAAAAGCAACACTTCACCCTGTAGCCGACATCCAGGCTGAAGAGTAGCCATTTATGGCCTTGGTTTCTCCTGCAATTTTAACCAGGCTAATTAGTAAGCCTTGGAAGGCCCTTTATGGCCATTTCAGCGGGAAGCAGCGTGAAGAACAGTCCTGCAAAGCCTTATCTTCTCCTGCAGAGCAAAGCAGGCTAATGAGCATGTATTGGCTAGCACTTTATAGCTCTGCAGTAGCTTAGCGGAGGATAGCTCTATTTAATCATGAGGCACCAAGGCCAGTTAGTGTGCCTTTCTTAGCCCTGTATGGCCTGGGTTGCTCCTGTCTTGCAGACCAGTCTTAATGAGCCTCAGATTGTTCTTAAGGTTTATTTTAATGAATGAAGCTAACTTGACTAGCCCTGATTGGCCTGGTTAAAAACGCTGAGTACATCCTGGTTCGTCCTGTGTGGCTCTGCAGTGGAGATCAGCCTAAAGAGAAGTCCTGTATGCCAATTTTCTTTTTTGGGGAAGCCATAACCCGATCTACTCTCTCTGTAATTGCTGGTTAGGTTTATGTAAGAGAAGTGAGATCGGTTAGGATAAGACGGTTAGGGTAAGTCAGTCAGGCAGAGTAGGGCGGGTCATGGGTGGGGCTATAGCCTTGGTTGCTTCTCCATTTGAAATTAGCTAAATGAGTGAGTCTTGGTTGGCCCCTTCTCTCAACTTGCTCAATATAGTGTTACATATATATGTTTTACGAATGACACGTTTGTTTACTTTCTGTCACTTCTACAGTAACGTTACCTTCGCTTCCAACCGTAGTGATCAAAGTGCTTCTTCATCCGTAAGTTAGCTTCCAGCTTGGAGGAGCTGCCAAAAACAGAGCTGACCACCGTCCTCATACCTTGATAGTGCTTTCCTCCATTTTAGCAGCCATGTAGCTTGGCTAGCTGGCTAGCTGACCTCACCACTTAAAGATTGAGTGCTTTTACATGGACATGGATAACCTGTTTATGATGGGGCTTTTGGAGTATCCCATTTATGCGTTTGAGTATATAAACACCATATTTCTTTATT
>JAPZEB010000026.1:31380539-31395632 GCA_029783705.1 Chaetodon striatus
TTGTCCGTAGGTGTGAATGTGAGTGTGAATGGTTGTCTGTCTCTATGTGTCAGCCCTGTGATAGTCTGGCAACATGTTGGTGTACCCCACCTCCCACCCAGTGTCAGCTGGGATAGGCTCCAGCCCCCCCGCGGCCTGTAGAAGGGTAAGCAGTTATGGTTAAATGAATAACTGAGATAAAAGGTGCAAGATAACATTTATTTAGCCTACATTAATAGGAAATCTATTTTCTTAATTTCTTCACTCCCAAGAGCAGAACCAGTGACATCAGAGCTTACTGATACAGTGGTCTTTAATAATTCAGTCACAGGGCCTGTTAAATGTTGAGTTTCAGTAACCAACCCCAGTGAAGGCCATAGAATATGACTGACATAGTTTTTATACTCTTCAAAATCATTCAGTGAGGCCTCGTGCTGCATGGAAGCGTCTGTAGTACATTCTTTGCAATTGCACCTCCACATTTTCTGCGTGTGTGTGTGTGTGTGTGTGTCCCACCACAGAACAAGGCCTGCATTGATGCTGCCAGTGGAGCTCTGGCCGGTGTCCAGAGTAGAGTAGAGTAGAGAAGAGTAGAGTGTTTGAGGGGCCCGGACGCTGCCGGAGGGACTTTCAATGTTTCACACAGACACAAACCTTCAGTCTCCTCTTCACTTTCCTCAATGGGACTCTCAGAGGAGCATCATCACACGCTCCGAGCCAAGTTGGCTGCATTAGCGATGCAGCCGATCGTCCTGTCAGTCATTTGACCCAGATAGTATTCTGTGGTTACAGCCAGCTCTGTTGGGTGGCAATGTTGGACTCATTAAAGCATTACAGTAATATACAGTGATAGTAAACTACGACCCCTGGGATGATGATGTGCAGCTTCAACAACAAACAACCAGCACTGTAAACAATATTCTGCTGTATTTGTTACGGAGAAGCCTCTTTTTATGTCTCATCAGTTTTGATTTATGACTTTCCCCTACATTAGCTTTCACATAAAGATGTATGCCAGCTGCATCTCTGTGATGCCAACCTGTAAAGTGGTGTTAAGAGCTTGTCTCAGATATATGAAGTCCACCATATAAAGTTGAATTAGAGGTGGGTCAGCAGGTTTGATGTATACAGTGTTTATCGATGTTCTGGCACCACCATTGAGGTCATAATTATCATAATTGCTAAATATATAACAAGATAGCTGCATTATCATAAACAGGAAACATTTGCAGTGTGGTTTTATGTCCAGTCAGTCAGTAAATTCAAAGCGAATAGTCTGAGTGAAAGAAATTGGCCGAAAAATCTGAAAGTGACTCAAACTGCTGAATGTATTTTAGGGTTTTAGCTTCAACTCACTAAAAGCAATAAATTCAAGCTTATTGATTTAATTTCTAATGCTCCATTGCACCTTGTTAGACATAGATAACCTACATATTTACTGTTCTAAAGCAACATTATGCAAGAATTAGAGTTAGTACACCACTCTTGTGAATGCAAGGTAGGCTGTAACTTTGTCGGTGTCATCCCTGTCTTATGAAGTTATGTAGTTTTTCAGGATGCCAAAAGTCTCACACAGATACTTAGAAAACTATGTGTATGGCCTGAGAACACTTGAAGTGTTTTAGCAAACATTGAGCACAGCGTTAGTTCAGGCAGGACACGATGTCAAGCTCAGCTCACATCCCAGCTACATCAGCTGATCTCAAACAGCCCGATCAACTGATGAAGCAGCTGATTGATGGAGGGGAGTCAGCTGATAGATCACATGATTCCTTTCTATGTAACCAATTGGCAAATCTCATTCAGGGCGCCCTATTTAAACTGCTCTGACCTGCCTACTGTTGCTGCTTGGCAAGCTGCCTCCACCCCAGCTCCTCCTTTTCAAGCGGTGTCTGGCTTATCAGTGTCATTTTTGCTTGTCACTGATGCTGCTCTGTTCTGTTCCCGGGGGTCTTTGCTGCTGCTCTCCCTGCCTCAGGCTGTCATGTACTAAAAGTAAACTGTTCATTGCGCCAGGTCTAAAAGTTTGCATTCACTTGCTGCAGCTGCTCCTCTCATCCATCGATCTGATCAAATCGACTGATCCATTATCCACTCCCACGACTCAAACTCCAAGAACTGCGGCTGAAGAAAAAATAACTTGTGAAGAGTCCCACCTGTGCTGCGTTCACAGACCTTCAGTGACGCACATGATAAATAACACTAGCAGGGGTGCACACTCTGTAGTCAAGCTTTCGTTGATTTACCCGCTAGCTGTGAGGCAGCTCTTTAAAGCAAACAGCTAAGCTAGCTAGTGTGGTGAGGCGTTACGCACTTTTCCCAGCAGGGCCAACCGACTCACCAAAGTTGCATAGTGCAAGAGGAGGCATTCAGGTGCAGAGGGGGAATGAAAGCGGCATCATTCTTTATGTTACAAGTCAGCGTACCATCAAATTGATGCTAATTTTTTTATTTTAAGGTTAAAAAGTTGCATTATGCTGTTCTGCCCATCTCTTTGGGCTGATGAATCACATGAGAGTTCATGCATTCAACTGTTGAATGTGCCCAAAACCATCAGTCACCAAAGACAATGTAGCAAACGTTTACTTACAAGGACACCAAAATACTGTAACTACCTCCACTTTGAACCTTTTCTCTCACACTGATTGCAATAGTTTACAGACACAGTCTTCCTGAGAGTTGAGGACCTCCAATATGGCTGCCAGAGGGTGTGATGCATTCAGTGTCCCCTCTGTCTGACTCTGCAGAACCTTTTGCTGTAAATCATTTGGGAAGCCCTGGTATATATCCTCCTGCTCCAATCCTCATTCCTATCACATCTGTATTTTCTACATCGTCTCCTTCTGCAGCGAACGCTGCACAGCTTAGCGGGGATTTTCTCCCTAAGCTGATTTATATCAGCTGATAGCCCTGTCATGAAGCTAGGCACTGGAATGAATGGATGAATAGACAGATGAAAAAAAAAAGCAATGAAAGGATAGTGGGAATGAGGAGCGGTTGTGTTAATATCCATTTGAAAGGTAATACTCCGAGAGGGATTCGGGAGAGGTTTGTTCCGTTTCCTCTCTCTGTCTTCACTGTGGCTTCCTGTTTGATGTGAAGGAAGGAGAGCGTGGAAAGATGGAGGGATGAGTGGGAGGTAAAAGACAACATTAAGAGGGATGGATGGGGAGGAGGAAAGATGGCTGTCAAAGGTCAGAGATAGAAAGTCTGAAGAAATGGGAAAGGGAATGGCAAGTAAGACGGGATGCTGGCAAAGATTTAGGGAGGAAAAGAGCTGAATGACGGGATGAGGATTAAAGGAAAGGAAGACAGGATGTAAACAGGTGGTAGAGGAAGAGGTGAGGAAAGGGGGAGTTGGTGTTAAATGAGAGGACATCAGGTGGGATGAGAAAGTGACAAGAACCGTATAGAGGGATTGGGAGAAAGACGAGACTGATAGGATGGAGGGATGGAGAAGAAATTGGGGAGCAGAAGTCATATTCGATGTTATTATAGGGAGAGAAATGGTAGAATCCAGCTCTTTAATGGGAAACGTGAATGTGCCATGTAGCTGTCAGCTTTACTGATGTGATAAATGTACAGTATCGTAACCTCCTGGCCTCTTCTGCACATTATTCCCTTGTACAAACATCCATCTGCAGGGACTTAACAGCTGACAGGATATAGATTAAAAATTGAAATGAACGGCTGGAGTTTGGACCATTTCCCACTTTCTATCAATGAGGGAACATTTGGCCTTATAGGGACACAATTACAAGTGCAAAAGCTCCTCTTCTTTTTTTTTAACCACTGAAAAAATAAAATTAACATGTACACTAAATATGTTGGATGCTAATTTGCAAAGTGCAGCCTAACTGATTTTTCCCACCCTCTTCCTCACTAGCTGAGGCAGCTGCTGCTGACTCCTCCCAACGTGCCCACGGGGATCGACGCACACAAAGATAGAGTCCACGGCCATCGCTATAGCAACAGAAGCCTGCACCTACGGCCTGTCAGACCTCTGGTCAAGGTGAGGCACGAATCACTGTGAACACCTGTAGATAAAAGGTAGATTTGGCCAGTTTACAGTCAGTTTAATGTGATTTAAAACTCTCCCTAAAACTTCCTCAGACTGAGGTGGAACTGCAGCAGTGTGTTCTGCTGTAACCCCAGACACACATCTCTGTATTCACTGGTTAACGCCTCATTCCCTGTGTCTTCTGAAGGAGGGTGAGATAACAAAATTGGATTTTTCCAGTCACTTCCCCTCAGAGGTGGCGAGTTAAGACAGAAGTAATTCACTGTTGCATGCAGGGCCTGCAATCAGCATCAATGCCACTGCAGACGTATTGCTTCAAGCAATTATTTTTGCAGGGTAGAGTCAGATCAGTACGGAGAACAGATATCAGCAATTGATTGGACATTTTGTCCAGACTGCTCACTAGAAAAAACACAGCAGTAGGTTGTTCAGATGCTTGAAATGACCAATGTTATGTTTCCTCTCTTGTACTAATACAAATAATGGCCTCTCTCTGGAACCAAAGGTGGAGGCAGGGTGACATAGTCGGCTGCAAAACTCTTGATGAGGGTCTGTTAAGATGGTGGTTAAGTGTCTGACTCGGACTCCAGAGCCTGCAGTTTGTATTCTGTTTCAGTCAGTGTTAAAATATTTTAACTATGTCCATAATCTTGGCTAAACTTAAAGTGACGCCAGAAACAAAAATGCAGATTTTTCCCTTTTACCTGTAGTGTAGTTTAACAGTCTAGATTATTTTGGTGTGAGTTTCAGAGTGGAACTAGTTGGCACTCAGCTTGTGGTGCTCAAAGTGCCAAAAAACATACATTTGAAAAACTTATCAGCAATGTCTCTTTCCAGAAATCATTATCCGGTTCCTCAAGATAATCCACAGACCTTGTTGTGAGCAGATTCACTTGCCAACTGTATCACCGCCTTTACAGAAGCATACATCTACTACTGGCTCACCTAATACCGCTGAGCTAGCTAAAATTACAGCTCAACCGAGGACGCCATTAATGTTTACATCTCAAGCCTCTCATCCATGAGTAGATGCATGCTTCCTCCTGCGCAGTGATACAGTTTGTGGATGTATTTCTGTAGACAGGAAATAGTTCCTAGTCCGTGGATTATCTTGAGTAACTGGGTCATGATTTCTGGAAAGAGACGTTGCTGCTGAGCTTTTCAAATGTATTTTTTTGCACTTTGTTCCACAAGCCAAGTCCCATCTAGTTCCATTATATTGGAGAGAAGGCAGACATCTCTACGCCCAATAACGCCAGCAACTCACACCAAAACAGTCCACACTGATAAACAGCACCACAGGCAAAATGTGTATTTTTGATTTTGGGTTGAACTGGGTTGACTCAACACTAAACTGAATAGAGTGCTCCAGGAATGAGCCTTTAAACCGGGGAATTGAATTAGCATTTAACCAGTCCTGGTTCCCTTGTCTGGAAGTCAATGCGTCTTTGGTAAGGTGCCTGAAATCAGATTTCTATCCATCCGTAAAGAAATGCACTTCCTTGCATTGGACACTAGAGGCATCATCCCTATAGTTATGGATCTACAGACACTAGTCACATTCGTAAGTGGAAATGAGGCTTAAATGAGTCTTTCTACGACATAAAATACATCAGTAAATACCCCACTTTGAATTTTTAAGCTTTTGTGTGTCTTGAAAAAGATGACTGCTAACAAGTGGCTGAGTAAGACTACAGAACATCATCACGCCGAACACTGCCACAATATCATCATTGTGGCAACAATAAATCATGCAACCAACGTTAACTTTGTACTCTTGGAGATTGCATTTAGTCTTCAAAAATCACAAGTGGTGATCGTTTGTGAAGATGATCTTGCTCAACAAAACATATTGTCATAAACATTTGTTTGCCACACAGTTTATTTTCTGCAATAATCCATAATCCAATAGAAAGATCCCAAATGCTTTGTGATGAGGGAACCAGGGTGATGCTAACTTTTACAGAAAAACATCCCTGGAGCACTCCTTAGGTTGCAGATTACATAATTATTGTGGGCCTATTTGTTGGACTTCTCAATAGCTTTGTGTGTGTGTGTCAGTCTTGTAAGATGTGCATCATCCTGCCTTTAAACAACATCAATCCCACCTAAAGTCATTACATTACAGTGGCTGTCTGGGGAGAGCTTTAGCATTGAGGTTTAATTACAGGCTTTTCAACCCCCGACAAGAATAAATTATAATGGAGCTCCTGAAAAAGTGGAGGCTGCAGTACAGAAACAATAGCCATCAGTATTGGCCTTTAAGAACTCGTGTTGGGTAAACCCTACGTCTGACAAGGCCTGGATTGTTATTATACAGCATTCACAGGCACAGAAAGCTTTCCAAAGTCCAGCCAGCAGTTTTCCGGCCAGCACAACAACAGTTTTTATTTTCCAAATGATAGATGTCATTTTAGACTAAAAACTCTCGGAGCCTTCAAGCTCGCGGAGACCTTCAGCTGCGGCCCATGATAGATGTGGTGTTGGGGAAGAGAGGACATTTACAATGGCTACTGCTGTATGACTTAGCAGTAATTGGATAGCTGCTAGCATTGTGCTTCAAGTGGTCATTGATTACAACACCAGTCATTTATCTTGTACAAGCATAAAGCATGGTGAGCCTTCACACAGCCTTCTGCTCTGCCTCAAGTGAGGAGGATACAAAGTACCCACAGGATGCAGCGTGGGGATAAGCCAAGCCTGTATCCATCACACACCCTTCTAACCTCACTGTGTCTAGCTGTGTGTGTGCGTGAGCTTTAGTGTTAGAGTCGTGTGGCTTTGCTGTGGCAGATGGCGGGAGTATTGACTGACAGGGCAAGAGGGCAACAGTGAATCATAGTCAGGCTCTCTCCTCTCTCTGTATGAGCAATATAGAATCAGCCGTTTCATCGCAGCTGCACACTGATTCATCCCTCACAAAGTCGTAAGCAGAATATACTGCTGTGTGCTCAGTGTTCCTGTATCCAGGGCAGGAAATTGAAGACGCACCCATGTGTTCACGGGTCTGTTTTTGTTTTGTTAGGTGGTTCATTTTTCTTGTGCCCATGAACTACTGTTGACAGTGTGATGAGATATTTCCAGCACAGCTTCAGCGGAGTTTAAAAGAAAATGAAAAATGTTTAATCTAAAGCAGCAACAGTAAATGTCAGGGTTTATTGTCAGCTCCGCAGAGGCAAAGACTGAGGGCTCTTCAATCTAAGGATGCCATTTTGTATCGACGCCCAGTGACAGGAACCTAAGTAGATGATGTGTTGCATTCTTGAATGTGTAGGAAATCTTTTTGTTTTTTGTCCGCTAAGCTCAGGAGCTGGAAAACCAACAAATTATCACGTTAAGACGTTTGAGCACTGATCAACAATTAAACTCTATATTGACTTTTATTAAGGTTTTTTTTTAAGGTTTAACTGCAATCAACATGCAGAAATGATTGATGCATAAAGGAGGAAGTCTTGGCCTGGATATCTGCTTGCTACACCAGATCTCTTGAAGTATTGGCAGTTGCCCCCAAGGGCTGTTGGATCAGAGATCAGATTGTGTGCTAAACATTTTTGCCATGTTGAGAACAAACAGTTCGAGAATAAAGTCTCACACTGGTGTTAATGTTTTGTCTCCACCCTCAGAGTGACCTCCGTCAGGAGCGGAAGCCCCGAGCGGTGCGTCCGGCAGGCCGCCTGTGCACCGAGCTCCACCGCCACCTCACCACCGCCAGGGACTCAGAGGACGCCCCGGCTGCCGACACAGAGGAGGACGAAGAGGAAGAAGAGGACGAGGACAGTGAGTCGGAGGAGGATGAAGACGAGGAAGGGGAGGAAGAAGAGGAGGAGTCTTCCAGCAGCGAGGTGGAAGGCGGGGCAGTCGCGGTCGCTGTCCCCACTGAACCAGCCAAGCCTCAGTTCAGCTCAGAGAAAGAACTGCACTCGGTGGTGGAGCTGATCACGTACATGCACACCTACTGCCTGCCCACACGCAAGCAGCAGGGCTGGGAGCGTAAGGACCGTGATGTCCCTAGGCCTCGGGCCAGACCTGAGGCCTCCCGCCTGGCCGCCACAAACTCTCACAGCAGAGTTGTCTTGGTGGCTACTCCCGGGACTAGTGGGGGCTTAACTGGGACAGGCAGCAGCACCCCCAAGAGGCTCCCCTTCGCAAGGCGGAGGGAGATGAAGGCCAACTCCCTTCTCCGTGAGCTCCTGCAGCAGAGCAGCTCCTTCGATGTGAGCAAGCCTTACAGACTGCACAGCCCTCCCTACTCCCACTCCCACAGCCCCAACAGAGTAGGAGTCTCTGCTCCTTCTGCCCCGGCTAAATCAGCCCCAACCCACTCCCCCAGCTCCACCACCCCTAAGCTAGAGCTTCGTAAAGACTCTTCCTCCCCTGAGAGGAGAAGCTACTCCACTGAGGCACTTCAGAGCTCAGAGGACACAGCAGAGGACAGCGGCTCTTTCTCGGTCCGGCGCTCCCGACGCTTGGCCTCCTTCCCCAGCCGCTTCGCCAAGAGGCTGCGGCCTGCACGGGTGAGGGAAGCAGAGGGGAAGGACAAGGAGGCGAAGGAGGAGGGACAAGCAGGGGTCAAACTCCTGCCAACCCAAGCAGGAGGGGTGACGACGACGGAGACGCAGCCAGAGCAGCTAACGTCAGGTGACGGCAGCGCCGGTGCAACAGAGCCGACCAAATCCTGCTGCCACAATGGTGAGATGATGATAAGGGGAGCGATGTGGGCTGCATTCATACTACAGGCTTTTATTCTCAGTTTTTATATGCTAATATCACATTTTATTTGGATGGTTAACTGTCATCCATATCTCATAGAAACTATTGAAGTTCGGTCCATTGTTTGGCTGTCTTTCCATTTTTGTCTCGTCATCCGCTGAGCTGCTGTAGCGCTGACGTTCTGACACATGTGACAATGTGAATGATGTGGAGTTCATGTCATGTTCATGATAAGTCACATATACTGTAACTCAAATGTCTCACCACTAGGTTTAAAACATGATCCATGTGATCCAGAACAGAGTTTGAAAATGTGACTGATTATTGAGCTCTGAGTCACATAATGAGAGTGAAGACACTCAGTCGCAGTGTGAATGTAGCCTAAGATTCGCTAAGAGAAAAATCACTGAGAAACACTCCTCTGAGCTTGTTAAGTTATGCATGGTTGTAACTTGCTTTTTATTCTGATTGCAGAGAAGCGAGCCTGCCTCTGTCTGCCTCTCAACCCCAAGTCCACAGGGTGAGTCTCTCTCCGTCTGTGAGAAGTACCTGCTGTGTTTCATCATACAGGAGTGGCTTGGTTAAAGTACTCCTTCATATTTCATGCAGCATTTTTGTCTGCAGTAGCAGAGTTAGTTCTTAATGTTGAAAACTGCAGAAACATCTTTTTATAAATATCTTTTGTTCGTGGCTCTCTTGCAGAACTTTCAGTTGATTATAATCACTGTCCAGGATTTCGCTGGCTTTTTTTGGGAGATTGTTGCGATCTTAAGAGCCTGATTTCACTGCAGCTTTTCTAAAAGATTGCAACACATGTTGCAGTGTTTTCAGACTTTTTTGCAATGAAATTGCAGGAGCAGGTGAAAATCGCTAGAATAATTCCACAGTTTGTTACGCAAAAAGGCAAGCACGGCCATATCACGTTGGGATTTATATTACACTAAAGTTACCAATAACCTAACACATTTAATCTAACTCACCTTGATTGTTTCAGCATGTGCAATAGATGAATGTAGCAGCCAACCATGGCGATGTGTCTGGTCTGATTTTGAGTTTCAGGTATTCTCCAGGTGTGTTTGGCCGAAAAAAAAAGTATTTGTGGATCAATGACTGTCGTTTGTGTTCCACATCAACATTGCATATGAAGCATAAAGCGAGATTTATACCTGTGTCGAATCAACGCCGTACCCTATACCGTAGCCTGGTGCGCACCTCCCCAGAAATGTAACTACACATCGTGGCGACGCAGACCTCCTGTCTATTTTTGTAAGATGAAACCATTTCCCTCAGTGGAAACAAAGCTTTAATTAACTTTTATTTCACAGATAAGAAACAATAAATTGTGAAGACAGTAAAGCCTCCAAAGCCTTAAAAGTGTATTAACAATTACTATCAGTCAAAAACCTCCAAAACAAAAGTTAACTGCGGATAAATTATTGGTGTGCTAATTTCCAGAAATCTAAAATTCTTCATTATTTTTGCATTAAAACAAAAAAGCTTGAGCAGCCTCTGCAGAGCAGACAGGTGTAAGGTAGACGCCTCCTGGGAAATCATGCAATGACAAACATATGCTTTCATTATAAGAAATGTCAGGCCTGGGCCTCCATGCAAACTGCTTCTTAAAATTCTTATAGCTAAATATTTGGACAGGTGCAAATATTAAATAGCATCTGCTTGTTATTAAAAGACCCCAACAGAAGATTGTGTCTATGAAATTTTCCATTTAAGCTCACTGTTGGGTTGATAAAATCAGTCGAGAGTGTCTTTGATGATAATTAGCATTCTCGATAAATCAGCCAAGTGTCAGTGTTGTGATGTAGATTCTGATAACTGGAGCCAAAGTGGAAGATATGAACTTAAAATGTGAGGTTATATCTCTTCTCTAGATGAATCACTTTGATGCAGAATATGTAAAACTACTGTATTGTCCAAGTCCAAGTAGGCATTAGTTTGCTCTTAAATGCATAACAGTAGAACATGGCCTGGCTCTTTCAGGTGGAGTTTTCTCTCTTAACATCTAATGTAAATTCCAAATGGTTTCAGTGGAAGCTGCTGTTCCACATTTCTGAGGAAATGCATTCGACATCATGGGAATCGTTTATTTATGAGCGCTGAGCGGGACACAGATTCCATTAAGGAGCAGAGGATTGTTTCAGCCCAACTAATCTAATGCCTGTAAACACGCAAACTACTGCGCTAATCACCTTTAATTTTAAAATTCAGCACTAATTGATTTGATCCTATTTGTTTTATTGTCCTAATTATATAATCTAGTGCTTGACGATGTGGTGGGAGTCCATAATTCATACATTTTCACTTCCAAGTATTGAGTGTTTGGCCCGGGGATTTGTTGTTGGCAGGGAGGAAAAGCTTCTGGAACAAAGTTAAGACTCAACTGACTGACACATAACACAATACTAATGAACACAGTTACAGCTGGTACAGCAAAGTTTGACACAACTATCAAGATCAGGCTCGACTGTAAATCTCAAATCACCATAAATTGTGTAAATGTCACCTAAAAATTGTCTCCAGGCTTCAAACAAAGAGCTTGGATCCAGTTTTATGCCTCTGTGCCGAGGATAGCTGAGGCTGGAGGCATTATGTTGTTGAGTTGTCCGTCTGTCCCATTGTTGTGAGCATAATATCTCAATAATCCCCTCTGGGAATTTCTTCAAATTCTGCATAAAAATCCACTCGGACTCAACGATGAACTGATAAGAAATTGGCGGTTATAGGTCAAAGGTTAATGTCACTGTGACCTCATCTGTCTCATTCTCCTGAGCAGGAATGCCTCTAGGGAATCTCTTGAATTTCAATACAAGCATCCACTCGGACTCAGCGACAAACTAATTAGAATTCAGTGGTCAAAGGTCACCGTCACTATGACCATGTCCGTCTCATTATCGTAAATGCGATATCTCAAAAACCTTAAGGCAGTTTTCTCATATTTGGCACAAATGTCCCATTGGACTCAGAGACAAACTGATCATAATTTGATGGTCAAAGGTCACCATGGCCACTTACTCTCCTATTCTCATGCACATGATATTTCAGGAATGCTTTTAGGGAATCTCATCAAATTTAACACAAACGTCCCCTTGGACTCAACTGATTACAATTTGACGGTCAAAGGTAAAAGTCAATGTGATCAGTCCGTCGGTAACGTGATATCTCAAGAAGGTCTTGAGGCAGTTTTTTCAATTTGGCACAAACGTCCCATTGGACTCGAGAATGAACTGAAAAAATGTGATGGTTGAAGGTAGAGGTCACTGTGACTCAATGAAACATGTTTTTGGCCATAACTCAACACTCCACTCGGACTTAACAATGACTTGATTAGATTTTGGTAGTCATAGGCCAAAGGTCAAGGTCATTGTGATGTTGTCTGCCTCATTCTTGTGAAAGCGGTATCTCAAGAACTCAGTGAGGGAATTTCTCCAAATTTTACACAAATGTCCACTTGGACTAATGGTCCACCGGTCACCGTGGCCACGTCCATCTCATTATTGTAAACACAATATCTGAAAAAGGGCCTTGAGGCAGTTTCCTTGAATTCAGCACAAATTGAACTCAAGAATGACACGTAAAAATTACTAAAGTTAAGAACCTGAATGTTAATTATAACAGAGTATCACACAGGTGTCTAATAAGATAAAATGGCAACATATTAGGCGGGAATTAAACTACAATACAAAATGCCATAAGCTTGTGCTATTAATGTTTGCATGTTGTATTTGTTTGGAAAACGTGTTTAGTATAAGACAGTTGTTTTGTCGATGAACCTTGTAAGCTGTAATGAAGTCAAATTTTGAAACGTTACCTCTGTTAAATTTTGCTGTTGTCCCTGGCTTCATATGAGCAGAGGAAAAGTCCCCTAGCCACTAGGCTAATTTATACAGTGTAAAATGCCATAGGCGTGTGCTAAAAATATTAGCATGTTCTATTTCTGTGAAAAATATGTTCTGAGAAAGACAAATGCTTTGTCTGTGAATGCTGTGAGTTATAGTGAAGCCGTAGGCCACGGCGTACGCTCTGCATTGAGCTGATGCACAAGTTTAAAGGCGCCTTTATATCCAAAAAGTCAAAGGTCAGCTTCCCTGTGACATCATAACGTCTGAAAAACACCTTTCTGGCTATTACACCATAACTCAGGAACAGGAGGGAAGACATTTTTTCTAATACTTAATTGGTGTCACTTATCTTGGGTGTCCACCTTGAAACTATGCTGATTTTATAGATCTTCTGTGCTGGTGGGGGGGTGAGCGAAAAATCCATATTATCACAGACACGGATGTAAACTGTATCTGCAACTCTACTGGCGCACGGAGGCATACATCCGTGTGGCGGTAATTCCAGTTTGAGCATGATTTGCAGTCATGTATAATCTCATAAGCCTGTATAATGTTTGGAATTTGTAACGAGATAAACCAGGCCTAAACTCAGCGGTTTTACTCCAGGATCCCTAATGAATTGGGACCTCTGGCTGGCTCTCTCAGATTTTAATCTGTGCCAGACAGAGCGCCCTCACTGCTCTTACTTTTCCAAATTAACCTCCCCAGCATCCAGCCTCAAACCCTGGAACTTCTCCAGCTCTAACCAGTCACAAAGCTGAATGTTTCCCTGTACAAACCGCTGGCGTCCGTCCATCTCCTAAATGAATCTGTCTTCTGAAGCGCTCACCGAAAAAAGAAAGAGTTGTGTGTTTTTTTTATTTTATTTTACTCTCCTGTTCTTTGTGGAGGGTAAGTAATATCCCGCCTGAAGCCAATCCACTCGGCACCGCTCCTGCCTTTCATGGCAACTGGAGAAACAGAAACAGACAGCCAGAAATAGAAAGCAGAAGAAGAATAGGGGAGAGGACAGCGGAGTACGTATGGTTGTTGTGATAAGAAATGAGGAGCGCCGAGAAATGCCAGTAGCATTTACAGAGGGAAACATAATTCAAATTCAGCAGACATCAGCTGAAACTGTGCCGTTTTTATTTTAGGATGGGGGAAAGCTTTCAGTGGGAAGCCCTTCAGGGCTCTTATTGGATTCTTGTTGACTTTGGATGTTTGAGAAATACAACAGATTCCAACATGACACAGCAATCTTTAATTTCTCTCTTTGATCTGTGTTGTCTCCTCACCAGAGAGTCCCAGTACAGCACCAAGCCTTTTGAGCAGACGCTCAGTGTGGATCTGTGTGGAACGGCAGGTAAACACAGCTCATGTTTACACTATTGTTTGTTTGGATATAAGTTGATGTCAACAGGTTACGGCTCTAAAGATACAGTGATAAAGAACAGGGACAGTGGGACCAGATCTCATTTACTTTGGTATCAGTAGTAACAGGAGGCAGAGATAGATTCCCTCTTGAGCTGGAGATGCTTAAAAGATGCTTCTTAAAGAAATAGTTTGACATTTAGCTGTGAGATGAGAGGATGGATACCACTCTCATATCTCTATGCTACATATAAAGCTGGAGCCAAGCCGGCTAGCTTAACAGGGGAAACAGATATTCTGGTTCTGTCTAAACCTGAGATAATAAAATGGCGACTAGCACCTCAAACCTCATTAATTAAAGGTTCAGGGTGTTCACAGGGTCTCAAAAAGTATTAAAAAAAAAAAAAAAAAGAAAAGAAAGAAATTTGGAGCCAAATAAAGGCCTTAAAGTATTGAAAAGTCTTAAACACCTTTTTTTCAGTTCCAATCAAATTTTGTTATATTTGACAGTTTACATTAATTCGATCATTGTGAGGGTGAGGGTGGGATTCTGTGTTAATTCATACAATCCCATCAGATTTGACATTATCCGGTGTTAATGACACTCTTTGTTGACTTTTATATGACAAACTATGACTTTTTTTAACATACTACAGTATGCTGTGACTTTTCTGTAACTTTCTGATTTCAGTCTATGATTTTTAATGACAGTGGTTTTAATGAGGAATCATTCAACAGTATATTTTACACTCAAGCCTCTTGTACCTGTGCCCCACCTAACACTAACCTAGAATGCTGTGCTTTGACCAGATTCTACTGACTTTTCAAGACTTTTCCATGACCTTTTTTGTTTGATGACTTTTTTATTATTTTGGACGTAAAATATACTATGAGGGTTTTTTTGATCGTTTTTAATGACATACTATACTATGACTTTTTTTTCATGATTTCAGATGTTGTACTTAACTTTGATTTTTTTTTTCATGTTTTGAGACAACGTACTATACTATGACTTTTTTCAGGATTTCAGACTTTTTTTCAGGATTTTGGACGACATACTATACTATGACTTTTTTCAGGATTTCAGACTTTTTTTCAGGATTTTGGACGACATGCTATACTATGACTTTTTTTCATGATTTTGGACGACATACTATACTATGACTTTTTTTCATG
>JAPZEB010000026.1:31450897-31462323 GCA_029783705.1 Chaetodon striatus
CCTCAACAGCATCTTATCTTGTTACTGTTGCTAAAATTGGTCAAATCTGTTGCCATATCAAACTACAAACATTATGTAATCAGGTTCTGTATTTTGTCCACTTTTGTGTCGGGATCAGCTGCAGACTGACTTGGCAGAGATGGCTGCCATCTTGTTTTTACATGGACTAGTGTATTATGCTCTTACTACCACTAGATGCCAAAAAAAGTGTCCACGAAAGAGGACAACAGGTCAAAGTTAAATGGAATGAAGTATAAGGTGCAGGAAACCCCAAATGTGATGTCCTCATATGAGGACACAGGGTCTCAGGAGGATAAAATGAACTCTCAGTATCAGCCAGCATCCCTTATTGTCTTGTTTGTATCATTTCTGTGTGGTATTTAGACTTTATGCCACACAGGCATTTCAGCTGCTGTAACACACATTCAGACAGCTACAGTATTGTTTGGCAGTGGCTGAGAATAACTAAGTGGTCACTGTAATATAAGTCCACACTTTGATTTAGGAATTATTTCACAACTTTTACATCTGTCTGACTTTGTGATTAAACTTAACATTATGTTTTTATTGTTTTGGCAGTAAGGAACAGGCAGTGTTTTTTCAGTTTAGCCTTTCCTTGTGACTCTGATCACGGTGGTCTAACCCTTTTCACCCACTGGAACTCTCTCTGTCTCCAAATGTTCTCCGACAGGCCTCTCTTGGCAGGAAAAAACACTCTGTGCAGCTTTCAGAGAGTCAAAGGATTAGAATTGTTAGTTATGATTTGGGAGGCTTTCGATCTGTGTAGCAATATATCAGCTGAATTTAGGTGACTTGTACAACAGCTGCTGCTGCAGGCCAGAGCAGCAGGAGGGCTGAGGCACAGAACCGACACATGGCTGATGGGTTTATGCAAATATATATTCACATCAGTTGTTTCAGTCAGATATAAAACATGGACTTGATGTTTGGAGTTAAATTTAGTGGAAAGTTAGGCCACAGGGTCTTTAATACACATGTTTTTAGTGCAAATAGAGCCCCATGAGGCCATTTGTGAAGCTCTTTTGTCTTTTAATTCCTTAAAATTAATGTATCAGCACAGCTCATGCCTATTTCAGACTAAACAGTCAGAATTCATTGAATCTGGTCCATATTAAGGACGGGCATTTAAAGTAATTTCCATATTTGAGGACTCTGACTAAATTTTTAGAGTACTTGCAAAAAAAAAACAAAAGCAAAACATATGAATAGGGTCAGGAACAAAACTGTGAGTAGGTGTTAGGGTTAGCTTACCACTTAAAAAAGTAAGCTGATGGTTAAGTATCATAGTATTAAATGTTACCTCTTCATCCTTCGTAGTGAAGCACGGCCCGTCAATCTTGTTGATGGCCATCATGACGGCCACCATGTCTTTACCGTTCATGATGGGGACGGCGAGTATGTTCCTGGTCTTGTACTCAGTCAGCTCGTCCACAAATTCGCTGTAATGAGGACTCTATAAAGAGAAAGGAGGGAGTGATTGTATTTAATTGTCTGCTCTTTGCCCCTGCATCCTTCATAACTTCAAGACTCAGCTCTGATGAACACACCACTTCCATCCATAAACGCTGCTGGCAAAGGCTTTCCATTATCCACAAACTCAAGGCCCTCCCTGCTGCACTCCACCTACTGCTCCTCATGTACAGCAGGGGTCATCAATTGTGTTCCTCCAGGGGTGAGACAGAAGAAGAGCGGCTCATTAACTGCCAAGAAGGAACAAAAACCTACACAGAGCGGCCCTCCGGGGGATCAGAACTGGTGACTGAGTCCTGAGTTTGGCTCAGACAAAATGTGAGGTTTTTTATTTCTTTTAACAGCAACAAAGAACTGAGCGAGATGACAATCTGATGGACAAACTATGGAATACTGAAACTGTTTCAAGCACTAAAACACACCATGGGCATTGCTGTACTTTCATTTAGTGTAATTTATCAGCTGACATGTATCAGGCAATCTGCAATGTGCTACTATCAGCTGATCTAGTGGCCTAGCCGGTTTATCAAATTACTACTGCTCCACTGCTTTATCTTCCCCCCTTTACCAACCTCACACTCACCCACGGGAGAAAACTCCTCAAAATCCAAACATTTGCATCATTCAAGTTTTATCCTCCAGCTACAGAAAACTTTAAGGAATACTTCACCCCCCAAATGACCCTTTGTATAAGTATCAGTGCTTCCCTGCATTCATGGAGGTAAAAATTATTGTGTTTGTCAGTGGAGTCTAGCTCCGAAGAAAGCACAGATATGTTTCACTCTCAGTTAAGTTCCCTGTCAGGAAGGGCTGTCTGTTTGGGAACTACTAAGCCTACTATAAATGAGAAAACCTCTGGGGCTGTAAAATGAAGTCAACATGGAAGTGCCCAAAACTGCAATTCTTTGAATGGCCACTTGAGTGGTCACTCTCCACAGACCTCCATGTTAAAATTACTTTACAGCAGAAATAGAGATGTTAACAGCCTGGTACAAAATCAGTTCTTGTCTTTATAGCTAATTTCAATTCGTGACAACTGTACAGCAGGTGGATTTTTAAATAACTCGCCCCTTTACATTTTATTAAGGCTTCAATTTACGCATGATTAAGGGCGGGCTGCTTTGAGTGACAGGCTGTCTACTGATAGTGTCCTCAGCTTTCTCTGCCCACACGACTCCATGTTGCCAGCCTCTCCACCAAAGATGGTCACTTCTGGCTTCAAAAAAACGAATACGGCGACAGTTGAAATGACTGAGTCCATTATTCTAACAGTCTATGATTATACTGCAAAAGTTGTGTGACACTTTGTAAACAGATGTTTTGATATAGCTTTGCTGTTGTTAGAAGCGGACCCCTTCGATTTCAATTCATCAAGATTGTCCTCCATTTTTGGATTCTTCGTTCACTGGAGGCACGTGAGAAAAACAGGGTTTTGTTTCTCAAATTTGATGTGTCATGGATGAATAACTGATATACATTTCATTCATTTGGGGGGTGATGTATTCCTTTAAAACTGCTGCTGGCACACGCTGAGCAAAGAATCCTGAACAGCACACTGTCTCCTCTTACCCAGGTGCAGACACATATCCTGGAGCAAAAAAAAAAGCTTAGATGATTTAATGCACATGTGACAAAATGTAGTAAAGTAATGAGTGCAACATGTTCCTCTGAAGAACAGATCTGCCTTGTGTCATTCTTAATTTTTATTTTCAGTTTGTGCATCTGTTTAAGCATCAGTCCTGAGATTAGAGCAGCTCTCATCCTGCACCACCAACTAAAACACTAAATCATCTTTTGTATTTCTTAATACCTAAAGTTTTTCCTCACTACAGAGGAGCCCGCCTGAGGTGTGGCAGTAGTCCAGGAAATGAAGAGAGAAAATCACTACCAGAGAGACAACGCTGATCCTGGATCAGTACCACACAGTAGCAGATTCAACCGCAGCCTCGCACAGCTTACAAATAAACCCGTTCCAAAGATCTGGGCAGTTTGACAGCTTGTTATTGGCTGACCTTTGACCCCCTAAAGCCCAGAGAAGTCTTCATCCTGCTTGTTATCCTCAGCTGAAGCTTTGCGTTGACCTTTGCCCAGCAGCTCTACACTTTAGAAACATAATCTAAGTACAAGTTTTATTTTGGTGTTTGTACTAAAACCCAAATTATGTATTTAGATACACTGTTCATGTATGCAGATATTTATTGTTGAATTATTCCAGCTTTATTTTGCTGGGAAAACGTGTAACATCCATGTAGATAGGAACTTATAGATCTATTCTAAAATAGGAAGTCTGCAGTCCCTGGTTAGATTTGTAATTATTGTCACTGTAGGCTATTTTATATCTATACGACCATTTATTAAATAAATATTGTAAATGTACAGTGAGATAAGAAACACTTTGTCTCCCTCTAATGAAATGCATAACATGTAATTTATAAATAAATAATAAATACATACATACGCAATAAATGTGTAAATAATTTGATATAAAATCTGCAAATGTAAATCATACATAAACTAACTCTGTGGCAAAATTAGCTTCTCAGGTTGTGACACATTAGGTGGATTTCGAGGTGTCTCTGCTACCCCGAAGAAAACTAAACAGACTGGAACAATACACTGCAACAGAATAGATTAAAGGTGTGTTATAGTGCTGAGTCTGTAAAAATGGCTCCGAGCCTGTGTGACCTCTGGGAGTAATCTGGGATCGCTCTAATTCAGGACAGATTAACCGGCTTCATCTGCAGCCTCCCCCACTGACACTCTCCACCTTCCTCACACACACACACCCCTCGATGAACCACACCTCAAATAACAGTCAGAGTTATTAGTTTGTGAATTCACTTTGAAGGAGGCAGAGACGAAGAATGGGGAGAAATGAGGCCAGCTGTTGCTCACTATGTAATCCCAGTGACACATTATAATCCCCACCTTCCACTTACAAGGATCCTGACTGGTTGACCGGCCTGCACTGGATTGTACTGGGATGGAAATAGAGCGCAGAGAGACAGTGATTCGCAGCCTCTGCATCACTCTGAAAGGCCATCCTCAGTGCATTAGCATCATAAAGCCAACCAATTATAGGGAAACATTAGCCGTTCCTTCGCTGCGACCGCGGAGACTGAGGCTTGGAGGCTTTGATATCGTTCCAGTTGCCACATTTCCCATCCTGCTTTCATGTGTTTGTATGAAGCTGCGGCGTGACGGACAGAGGGGGTTTTGAACAGCGCAATGATGTTTGTTGTGTTGTGGCTCACAGCGAAGGCACAACAGGCCGGCCTGGCAGCAGAACCGATAAAAACCAAACGGGAACAATCGACCCGGGTCTGTTTTGTTTGTACATCGGCAGCTGAGCTTTCTAATCTCCCATGAAACGCAGTGATTGAACTGATACAGAGGAGGGCTTGTAATCCATCAGTTATGCGGAGTGGGCCGCTGCCTTATTAAGTGTAAATGTCACAATAACAGTTGGTGCAGGACTTTGCAGGAAGGAGGGGGCGGAGGAGAAGTGAGTGGACCTGCAGTAGCGTGGCAAACTTGAAGTGTACGTGGGAATAAGCTTGCCAGCCATTTTCAAATGTCAAAGGTATTGGCTGTAATGAGATTGAGCTGGCTTTGGATGGAGGGAATTAGTGGAAGGGACATGTGGTTTTAAGTCGCCATCTGGTGGTCAAACAGAGACAGAGCAACAGTAGACAGGATTTCCTTCCCTGGCATTTAAGGGATTTGAGTGTTGACTGAGCAGACAGTGCTATTTATATTTCAGTATTCTTTTTTTGGACATTTCTGTATTTTTAATTTTTAATTTTTTTTTATTTTTCTGGCCATTCAAATCTGGCCATTCAAATCAGGTTTAGATTCTGTGGCAGAACATGGCTGTAACACAGGGTCAAATGGCTTTATTCTCAGTGAGGCCAAAATGTATAGACTCGTCTAAAGTGCACTAGATTTGTACACAGAGGGAGGGGTTTGACTTAAAGGGAAACTATGTCAATTTTTAAATTTCATACATGTTCTTCCTATGGTCTAAGACAGTCCAAAAATATGAGAATACATAAACAACTCTCTCCCAAGAGAGAGCTAGAGTGCTCAAACTCACATTTGTGATGTCATCAGGTGTAAAGTCTGGAACTGCTAAATATACAATGACTGATGTTCTAGATGACACTAAGGCCCAGATCACACAGAACGCATTTTAGCGGCTGGATGCAGCTTTTTGTAATTGTTTTTAATGAGAATTAAGCTTGCTTTGCTACACGCCTTGCATCTCTGCAATCTAGGTACCTGGTGTTTTTGCCGGAGCGCTCTGAACCCCTTGAGTTATAACAACTTAAACGCACATCATCTCCTCTTTTTTTCCATTGTCTAACTGCATGATTTAAGAGGTGGACTTTCTGTGGTGGTCACAACAAGTTTACAGTTGGTAAACAATGGAGGAGAAACTGATGGCAGCAGCTGTTGGATACCCAGAGCTACACGTCTTTACAAACTGCCGTTACAATCATCTCAATAGGAAACAGCAGGCATGGAAGCATTTAAGGGCAGTACTTGAAGCGGCCATCATTGACAAGAAGCTCCTGGACCAACTGGTGGTAGTCCCCGTGATCTACCGCCTTTTTTAGGGTCTCATGTACCCACACAGATCTCTGTTTCCCTGTGCCGTAACTATTTGCTGACAGACTGACCTTAAAGCAGAGCTACAGCAAGGACCCTCTGCCTGTTCATCTTAGAAAACAGCCTCTAATTACTGTGAAATAAAATAAATAAAATAAACACTAGATTAATTACACGGGAAGGTTAGGGTAAAGAGGTGATGGGGTGGTTGCCTGGCAACAATAAAAAGGCACAGCAAGCTTTTCTTTCTTTTTTTTTTTTTTACAAGTGGCATTCAATTATTTTTTTTTTTTTAAAAGGCAGTGCACCTCACATTTTGCAACCTGTAAAACACTTTCTGTGTGATCAGGGCCTGAGACTACCCAGAGGAATGTTCCTAGTATATGGGTACATTTTCTGTTTCAGTGACAATAATATATAGCTCATTCGGGTATAAAAGAAAAACAAACTGTGAGTCCACAAAATCGGGCTCCCATCTATTGTCTATGGAGCAGCTCCAGACTTTATACACCATGACAGGGGTGTGCAAACTTTTTTGAATGGGGGCCAGATTAGATACAGTAAAAATATGTGGAGACCAGCTGCTTCTCACATCAAATTAGTTATGTCTGCTACCCGACAGGAAACGTCTGCTGTTTGGTGACTGTTTGTTTGCTTGTTTACTGTTTATCTGTCATTTATTCAGTCTCTTTTTTAAACTTGGGGCTGACTGATTTGGAACAATGTTTGAGCGCTGCTTAGACAGAAATGGCCGCAATTTGTGAAAGTGGGTCACTGCATCACGTCAGGAAAAGGGATAAAGTTAGCATGTCAACTAGAATGTCATGTATCCATCACTGCTAACTGATTTATCTGCTCCAGCTCTGATCAGCTGGAGCCAATCAGGGCTGACTACTGCAGAGTCCATTGTCATTTGTCCCAGGAATGAAGGCCGACCGTAACCTTTCCCATGAATGTATCCAGGGTCAAAACAATCACACTTATAGATGTTGGTTAAGATTGTCAGTCATCCCGGCCATGGTAATCGTAAGTGCTGTATCATAGGCAACTGGACATGCTTGAGTTTCTTAAAGATGTTTCACCTCTCATCCAAGAGGTCAGTTAGAACTGAAGAAGCCTCTTGGATGAGAGGTGAAACATCTTCAAGAAACTCAAGTAAGTCCAGTTGCCTACGATATAGCACTTAGAATCACACTAAACATAACTTAATGTGTGTGTTGATCATCGTTGTGACATTATAATTTTACTGTACACATCAGCTTGGTGGATGGCACGAGCCACTTGTCATAGTAGCAAATCATAGTTAGCTGGATTGAGATTTAAATATTATATCAATATAATACTGGATTCCTGTGTTAAAAAATGACACGCACTAAATAAAAAAACATGCTGTGTGGCAGAAAAAAAATCTGTATTACTATTACTGAGTGTAATTCTGCAACACTGTATGATTCTTTCCTCACTTCCTTTACAACGTATCTGGTGTTTCCTGTGTTTGTCTGGAAGTTAGAGCAACTAGAGCGGGTAAAAGGGACCGGACGCCATTGACAGCTAATCAACTCAAACGCTCTGTTACCTCAAATAAAATTACAGATTTCTATGGGTTTGAATCACAACTCAAGTACACAACTCAAAAAAATAATATATGTAGTTTTCAAATCAGTGAGGCCATAGCTTGACGCTCTAATCGTCCCCTTCGTCTGAATCCACACGCACAGAAAAATCCACGGTGGTTCGGTGGATTACAGTTTTCTTCAAAACTCAAAGATGGTACAGAGACAGTCGTCCATTTTCAAATCCAAAATTAGCCAGAAAAACAGAGGTCAGGAAAAAAGAGATATAAGAGATGTGATGTCAAAAAAAACGTGTGGCTCCACTCTCTGATGCAATTAACTCTCTCAAATCAAAAAACTACCCCTACTGATGAGAGTGTAAAAAAGGAGCAATTACAGGTACAACAATAATAACACCCTTATCTTAAAAGTTACAAATGTAAAACTGTATTCAGGCTCCTACAATATAACATAATTGTAGTCGTTTTTGGACACTGTATCTTTAAATGTGTGTGAGGGAAGGTTTTTTATATGAATACTCAATTGGTAATGTACCTCTGACGCACACGTCAATTCCACATTTCTACTGAACATTAAACACACAAAAAAAACAAACACAAACAAAAGCAATGTGTATTTACCTCAGACGCAACAGGAACGTTGACCATCTTCTTGCTGGTCGCCACGTGGCCCACTATGCCCATATCCAGCGGGTACACAATCTCACTGTCAGGCGGCACCAGGCAGTCGTCAAACGCTGAGTCTTTATTGACGTTAAACAACCTGGAGGTAAGGATAAACAAATCAAATTATAATGTGATATGAAACTAAAGCATTTTAACTCAAACAGGTCATCTCAAAGTCGGACAAAGAGAGAGAAAGTGCAAATGACACTTATCAAGGAGCCCCTGAGCAAGGCGACTACACCCTAAATCACCGCTGGAGCTGTCAACATGAGGAGACTGGTTGTAGTGGGCTTCTATCGCAAGCGTGAAAATGTGTAACTGCTTTATTGGAAAGGTACAATTGAAGCAGAAATACTCCGCTAACGTTCCTTTATTTAATCAAGCTGCCAAATGTGAGTTTCTGGGACTGTGTGCTGCTGAAAAACAGCATCTGTGTTCATTCAATATGGTTCCCTCAGGATCTTCCTGTATGTAAGCAATGTGCTCCACGCTGGCAAAGTGACAGGAATGTTTCCACAGCAGGTAATCATAAGATGGATGAAACGCAAAAAGAAACAGGAAGCAGTTTGAATGGAAAACTTAGTGTGGGCTTCTGTATGGTAAAGTATGAAAGTGTAATGTCCTTACTTCGGAAAAAATATTTGCTGTTTTTCTATATTAGTAAGATAACAATCTCGTTGGTGTAGTCATCAGCCAAAAAGCCTCTGGAATATATAGACCAGTACACCCACTTCCTTCTCCGTAAGCTACCCATCTACCTCGTAGTACACCCAGCTCATAAACTGCCACTACAGTTTAAGAGGCAAATTTTCGCAAACACTTGCTCATCTTTCCACCACACTGTTAAATGAGGGACAGTGAAAAAAAAACGCTTGCTGCACCTTTTTATTGTTGCCAGGCCATGGACTGACCTCCTTATTCTAACCTTCCCATGTAACCAATCTACAGTTTATCTATTAATTTTAGTTATTTGACAGTACTTGTTGAGGCAGAGGGTACTGTCTGTAGCTCTGGTTGAGGGTGAGAGGGTGTGATAAACAGATATCTGTGTGGGTACATGAGACCCTAAAAAAGAGGGTGGATCATTGGGAGTACCACCAGTTGGTCCAGGAGCTTCGCCTCCATCATGCCCAATAACAGGCATATTTTAGGATGACTCGGGGGCAGTTTGACAACCTGCTGTCTATCATCTGGCCGTACAGCTTTGGATATCCAGCAACCACCACCACCACTTCCTCCTCCATTGTTTACCAACTGTTAAGTTTTAATCTTACATTTCCATCTCTGATCTCATGTTGTAACCCTGCTATGCTAAGAAAAACAGTTTTTAGCAAGGTTATACAAACCTCCTTTATATCTTCATTGAGGTAGGTGTTGTTCAGTATGAACTCGGGGTAGCCAACTTTAGCCAGGACTGCATGAGCCTTGAGAGAGGGAGACAAGAGAGTGAATGTGACAGAGGGTTTAAACAGATTTTTATATAATCATAAACAGAACTGAATAAGATTAAATTCTGTTACAAGGAATAAAAATTGAGATTCTCAGTCAAGGTGCCCTGACAAAAAATAATCCTAACTCAGCTTTGTTACATAAGAGATAAAGAGCCAATGGGAATAATAAAGAGTTAGTGCAGAAATGCAGTGATGTTGGATTATAAAGTCTTTATGGAACTGTGCAATCATGCATGCAGTCAAAAGAAAAACTCAGGGTGGACAGGTTTTTTTTTTTTTTAAGTGTTTTTAGTGCTGTCGTTTCAACAGATTCCCTGAATGAGGAGAAAAGGTTCAAGGAGAAAAGACCTCCATTAGAGGAGCACTTAAAAGTCAATGGTCCTCCACATACAAAGAAAAATGAAGGACGGCGCGACGCCGCTGTGTCAAAGAAAAACAAGGTCTTAAATCAAAAAAAATGTGTGAGCACTCATAACGAAATGAGATGAAGCAGACACAGACATTGAAGTAACGCTCTCATTAGAAGTCGGTCAATATTACAGTTTAAAGCCATAATAAATATTCATATTGAGAATAAGTAAAATAAGTGTGTGTGATGTGAAAGGGGTCATTCATAGTGACAAAACAGCAGCTCTACTGAGCTTTTAGCCTCTTTTAGCTTACAGTTTGTGCTTTTATGTGACATCTAAAGTGCCAGGTTGTGTCTGTGAGTGGCCATTCTGTTTGCAGCAGGATGAGGGTGGCAGAAGTCAACAGACACAGCAAACTGATCCACAGAGCCAGTAACGCTGTGTGGGTGGAGCTGGATTCTCTGGTGGCAGTGTCAGAGAGGAGCACGCTGTGTAAGTTATATACCATATTGGACAATGTCTCCCACCCACTCTACGATGAGCTGGTCAAGCACTGAAGTATATTCAGTGTAAGACTCATTCCTCTGAGATGCATCACAGGGAGTCGTCCCTGCCTGTGGCCATCAGACTTTTCAACTCCTCCTTCAGACTGTCAGACTCTCTGTGCCAACAGACTGGCCTTTGGACTTATTTCACCCATAGGCAACTATAACCCAGAATTTATTTATTATTCATAGTTTTAACTGTTCAATATTTATGTGTAATATTAAGTTTATTAATAAATGATATGGAAAAAAGTGGGAGGACTTGATAAGTGTTCTTTTCCTCCAACTCCTTTTCAGACATGAAATACTTATGCTGTTTACTAAATATGTCTGTTGGGTATTCTGGCTTTGCTTTCCTACTTACATTTTTAATAATCATTTCTTTTGCACGTTCGAAACAAATCTTCATCATCATCAAATATTCTTTTTAAGCAATATTCTGACGTATCCCCTCTTACACTCTTCTGGCATTAATATTTAACTAACTGTGTAGTGACGCACATATTTATATGTATTTCTAATTCTTATCTATCTATCTATCTATCTATCTATCTATCTATCTATCTATCTATCTATCTATCTAATAATCTCTCTATGCTTCCAAGGAGCAGTTGTAACATTTCCCAGTTTCCCACTGGGGATCAAGTATTTCTTATTCTATGTTTTTCTTTGATAATATATAAAAATATTCTGGATCACTTCACCATTGGTACATTAAAAGTGTGGCTTGTAGTTACCT
>JAPZEB010000026.1:31500725-31512016 GCA_029783705.1 Chaetodon striatus
TTTTTACATTTTGTCATGTTGCAACTTTAAATTGTTAAAATTCATTTCCCCCCCTCACTCAGTTCCCCCTAAGGACAAAGCCAAAGCAGAATTTTACAAGTTTTTGGCACATTTTTAAAAAAGAAAAATACTGAAATATCACATTGATATATGTATTCTTCATGGTTGGGTTGGTATTGCGCAGGTCATGACTGGTGCCTGTTCCCTCTGGACATGAGGCTTAGAATTTGTGGGCAATAGTTCAATCTTTGTTTCATCAGACCACAAATTGCTTGTTTCTAACTGTCAGTGAGTCCTTTAGGTGCTATTCTACAAACCCCCAAGTGGGATTTCCTGTGTCTTTCACTGCTAGAACACCCAGATTAATGGAGTGTTGCTGTGATGGTTGTTCCTCTGGAAATTTCTGCCACCTCCACACAGGATCACTGGAGCTCAGCTGAAGTTACAATTTGGTTCTTGGCCACCTCTCCTACTAAGGCCCCTCTGCCCTGATTTCTTCAGCTGGATGGGCAACTTTAGGAAAAGTCCTGTTTGCCCCAGACGTTGTTCATTTAAGAATTATGGATGCCACTGTGCTTTTGGGAACCTTCAAAGCAGCAGACATTTGTTCTTTAACCGCTCTGATATGTGCTGTCAGCTGTGATTCCTTTCTACAGACAGGTGTGTGCCTTTTCTAAATCCAATTAACTGAATTGAACACAGGTGAGCTCCAGTCAAAGTGAAGAAATGTCTCAAGATAATCAAGAAAAATAGTGTCACAGCAAAAGGTCTGAATACTTCTACCAGTGAGATAATTAAGAGATCATTTAAAATATCACTTTCGCTTTGGAATTTATGTGTAGATTAAGAAGGGGGGAAATATTTAACATTTTTAGATTAAGGCTGCAATATAATGAAATGACAAAAAAAGTGAACTTAAAATGCACAAGCTAATATGCTTGCTCCTAAATTTAGCATGTGTTTAGTTAATGTGAAGAGTGTTCTTTTTAGAGCATTTTGCACTCCGCTGTATACTGCCCACTTGTGGCGCTCCTGTAGGAAGAGCAGACTTAATGTGGCCTATAATGATGGAATGAGACTGCTTCTAATTTATTTTATTATTTTTTTTGTGAGTGGTATGCTATGGACTTCTCTCTGTGTCCTTGATAAAGTCATAATAATAATAATAATTGTTATCATTATCATCATTATTATCATTATTATTGTTGTTATTATTATTATTAATAATAATAATAATAATAATAATAATAGATTTAAAAATCAATGTATTACATGTTGTTTTGGTGGATGAACGACACCTTGATATAGCTGAATACCTTCAAATTAAATTTTTTAATCTTAAGATTTCTCCATTTTCTGATTTCAAAAATGTAGATTGTATTGTATAAAGTATTTGTAATTCATTGAACAACATTGCCTCAACCACAGGAAAATCTTGAAAAACACAGCTCCATTTTGCATCAGCATCCACTGTAGTCAATAAATTGTCTATCACTGGGCAGAGAGGTGATACAATAGTGAGAGTGCCCTCAGCTGTGGTCAAGGACAATGTCTCTGCATCCCCCTGGATTCTGGGCCCTGTTATATAATAAAAAATTGAGCAGGAGAATATATCAGTCACATGCTGGTCAGCACTAGCACATACGCAGTCCTGGGAGGCCTGGTGTTTGTCTCCACCGCCTTCTGTTTGGTGAGACTGTTCCACATGTTTGCACATGTATGCATGTATACCATCTGTCGTAAGCCCTCATTATGAATGTAGGCACACAGCTATGAAACAAGGGAAACACACACCCAATAAAGGGGGAGGACAATAGGCTTTGAAATCTTTACTAGAAGACATTCTGAAACTGAAAACAATTCTTTCTTTTTTTTATTGTCCATTTTACTAAAGTGGCCTGACACTTTATATTTGTTGTTAGCATTGTAAGAAGTAAGCCCAGTCACCATGAGAAGATGGTGGCATTGTTGTTATGCAGACCACAAATACGTTACTATTGCATGTTTCATACGTATCACAATGATGTTTCTGAAGTAACGTAATATGGAGAGAATGGTGGATGGCGTGTCACATAAGCAAGACGCCTGCCAAGCTGCAGACCGCTGTTCAAAACAAACAAACAACAACACCCGCCGTCTTTTGGTGATCCTTTGTGGTGTTTCCACCAGTGGTTGTGGCACAGATTTACCCCAGTGCACCAACAAATGGCGACACTTCCCAGCAGCGTTTGAGCCGAAGAACCTGGGTTTTTATCACTGACACATTACAGCGTTTCCCAGCACTGTTTGAGCCACTGAACCTGGGTGTATCTCACCGACCTGTTTTCCTGTAACAGACAGTCACATTCAGCTTTGAACTTAATTGTCAGGCCTATGACAGAAATGCTGAGGCAGACAGATACTGTAAATCAACCGTGCATTTTACAGGAGCTCTGCTACCACTTGACACTGTAATAGCTAGATAGGAGAGCTTCAATGAAGACAGGATGGACAGAGTAACATTGTTTTTCTTTCCTTCTGGAGAAGAAATACATTTTTACTCAGCAGCATAAGTCATCAACAGCAGTAGGTCTGAGAGAACTGCTGTCTTTGATTTCAGCTTCTTTGAACAAGCATCTTGGTATATATTGAGTAATATCAACAGCTCATAATCAGCTAATGATGATTTGCAATGCGCAGTGTAAGTATGTCTAAGATGGTCGGGGCAAGTGTTGATGTTTTAGTAACAATTATTTCAAGTGCTGATTGGAGGGCTGTTTGTGTATTACAGAGCTGATGAAAGTCTGAGGCAGCAGTTCAAAACCAGCAACCGTGTTAAATCAACTCTGATGGGTGTGAGCTAACAGTAACGCCGCATGTTGCTGATTTCTAACACTCGTGTTGAATTAACAGTGACAGTACTGGTTGTGTGTGTCTGAGTGAGAGAAAAAGAGAGAGAGAGAGAGAGAGAGAGAGAGAGAGAGAGAGAGAGAGAGAGGTGGAATTGGAAATTTCAAGCTCCATCTCTGTTATCGCTGATGGAAACATAACAGCTATAAAACAGGGCACCCAAAAATACCACTGAACTACACCAACCTCAACTCTGGAGTTTGCAGGTAGCCTAGATTTTAAACATACTTGGCTGATAAATACATGAGAAAGAAATTAAATTAAAAAAAAACAGTATTTTAAGGGTAAAGATTCTGGAAATACAGACTTTAAGAAACGTTACCGATAGCAGGCCTATTCTAAAAAAAACAACAACCACTAACATTAGGTTTTGTATTTAATGGAAAAGGTTACAATGAGCACTCACTTTCAGGTCAAATGATTCTGCAGTAGTCACGGGAATTCATTGGGTCCAGCTTTGATCGCCACCAATGGAAATACAACACCAGGATGGATGCTCTAATTTTAGCCCCTTTACCAAGAATGACAGGGTGGCAAATAAACTGTCCATCTCTGTCCAAGCAGCACTCAAACATTGCAGTCGGCATGACATTTGAAAGAGGAGACTTAATAAATGAGAGATATAAAAAAGATGTTACCCTGGTAACTTTTTACTTGTCCTCCATGCTCCTTTCTACTGTTTACTAACCTGTTTTCTGGTGTGTCTGTGATGTCAAACATGAGACACCAGTGAAAAAACAATGGTATACTTGTCTACACTGGTCTACTAACAATGGAAAAGGAGTTTATTGTGTGTTTTTAACAGGTTTAAAAACCTGCATACATGCGGTCATTTTAGCGCTCATTTTTAAATCTAGACGTGTGCAAGTGTAAGCGCAGTTTTTCAATGTCAACTAGTGTTTTACCACACTAAAATCAAACAGACGATAACTAGCAAAGTAAATCTACCTTTTGTCAAAATAGCACAACAGTCTGTTTGAGCTAATGTTTAAACTTATATGTCTCTGTCAACTCTGCGTTTATCTCAAAGATGACAGTCAAAGATGTGCCTCAGTCCAGGTGGAACTGGGCTCTCGTATCTCCCACATAATAAACCATGGTTCGGACTTAAAGGAGTCTCTGTCTGCTTTGTGGCCATGTGCACTGCTATCAGTTGTCTGGTCTGTTTCCTAAAACCATCCAGTCTAACATACACACACATGCAGAGTCACTCCTCTGACCTCCTCTCAGGCGCGTGTCTGGAAACTGATAAATTAGAGGTCCTGAGTTACCTCTGACGTTCACTTTGTTTCTTGTGCCTGCATCTACTAATCCACACACTCAATGCAGCGGAGATAAAGTGTGACAGTTTGGCCTTGCAACCATGACATCATCAGCTTTATATCCCTAAATCTCTGATCAGTCATCTCTAGAGGGAGGGAACAGTGTTTCTAATCAGACTCATACAACCTGTAGATCTGACCCACTACAGCTGACCTCCTCATGCAGTTGAGGTACTGTCCTCTTCAAGTCACACAGCTGCCTTCACAAAAAAAAAATCTGTTTCCCATTGAGAAGCATGGCTTCTTGTAAAGAGAAAGAAGGTGTGAACAAAGTGGCCCTGCAAACTGCATGTAAACCCAGCTGATCACAGAGAGGTGGACTGGTATGTTGTCAACATCACATCACAGACAATAGCATGAATTAAAACAGGAAATAGTAAAACATTACGGTTTAGAAGGGAGTATGTCAAGTAATTAAAAATCATTTTCAGACTAGCCTACTCCAACAACAATTCAACATTTCAGAAAATGTGATTGCTTTCCAGCAGAAAGTTAGATGAGAGGATCAATGCCACTTTCATGTCTCTTCATTAAGGAAGCTAAATCCAGTTAGTTTCGCATAAACACCACTCTTTGATACAGCCTCTGCTCCCTGTATTTGTGCTATGTTAAGCTAATTGACTCCTGTAACAATATTTTTAAAACCCTCAAACCAGGACCCATTAGTGTACCACACGTTTATTCATGTGCACATCTATGCGCTTACACACACACCACAGGCATTTTAATCAGGATGGGGGACAATTATTTCAGTGCTTAGCACACCCACCAAGTGCACCTTTCAGCACATCACTAACATGACTGCTGACAGTTAGCATGCTCACAGGTTTTGCAAGTAAGAGCTTTGCCTGTGACTCATACGCTAGCAACTGCCATTGTCACATTCGCCCTTTTTACGCAGAGATCACTCTATAGGGCCACAACGAAGTCCCTTCTTTATGTCTCCTTTGCATTTTTACACAGAACCAAACAACCAAGGCACCTGGCTGCTCCAGTGTGTGACTTAAGACAGGATGCCGGCATCGTGGAGGCAAAAGGGGCATGACGGGCGTGACATGTAACACAACAAGGTCAGCTCGGAGGGTAAGGAGCAGAACCTGGTGGATTTCCCAACTTGTGGACATTTTCTGTTCTTCTTCAAGTTGCTAACTGCTAACGGCCGCTTTTTAAATCTGCCATGGTGGGTCGTATGCATAACACGTTGTCAAAAAGTCACACATGTCCCATCCATTTATACAGATTTTGTGTCGGCACTGTCACTACCTCCGCTGCTGGCTTAAAAGCGAGACAACTCTGTCCCCCCATTCTGCGATTGTACATTTTATACAGAACAGCAAGGTGGTATAATGGCGTGAAATTCCTGCCTTGAAGAGGCAGTGTAAAGGATACTGTTGATTGACTGACGCATACATACAAATTAGTATTGAATTCAGATGCTTGGTGTTTTGTTCAAGTTTTCATCTTGAGTTAGGGAATAATGAGTGGGACACAACATGATAAACATCTATGCAAGCGCTGAAAAAAGGATAATGTTACAACTGTGTTTTTAATTGATGGTAAAAAGTGGGGCAATTTGGTAGTGAATGTTCAAAAGCAGGACATTTAAAATTTATTTGTTATTTATTTGTTATTTTATCTTTTTTATTTGGTTTGGACTTGGATTTGTTTGTTTTAATTCCATATGTGTCACAATATTACAAACTGTTGTCTGTTTATATGGACAGATTGTTGGATGTAAAGAGCAGAAGATATTCTTTTCTTTTCTAAGATGTTCAGTGTTTTACTTGTGGATCCACTTTTGTTTATTTCTTCACTGTTTCAACGTCCTCTCATCGGCATCATCTCATTCCTGTTTTCACATAATAACATGTTGGAAATAGTGAAAAGCGACTCGGAAACTCGGGACGCTGAATTCTCGTTGTCTGTTGATGAGTTTTTCATCTGAGAGCCGAGAGACGGACGAAGACGTCAAACACAAACGCACAAACATGCTGAGACTGTGAGTCTCAGCTCACAGGCCTCTGAGTGTCTATAAAAACCTTTCATTCAGGAAAGGACAAACTGCTCTCTCTGGTTTATAACGACTGTAAAACAGCTCCATCATTTTCCATTTCAAACCATATGCAATGATGTGAGCTTCCCTGCAGCAGACCAGTGATCTCTGTGAGTTATTCCAGGATGGTGTTATTAGAAAACAGTGTCTTCATAGAAATAAATCAGCTAATGAGCAAAACATCTCCAGTGATGCTGGTTTAGGACAGACAGTGGAGGAAAAATGTTTCTGGTGAGTAAATACAGAGATTTTCAGATTTTTTTTTTTTTTTAAATTGCTTGTTAAAGATAAATCATTATCATGTATAACAATCTCTATGGTCTGCAGGAGGTTGGCAAAATCTGAGCAAATAAGCGGCATAAGCGTCAATTTTAACAGAAAGTTTGCGTGACCAATTGGGGACAGTCAAACGAAAAGTTGTTATTGCATTGCATAGTTACATTACGGGAATATAAGATCCAGTATTTTTGACAATTGATTAATCTGTACATTGGACTTAGGGCAGAGATATGGCAACCTCCTCTGCTTTAACAAATTGAGCATAACGTTAGTTCAGGCAGGACACGATGTCAAGCTCAGCTCACATCCCAGCTACATCAGTTTATCTCAAGCAACCCAATCAACTGATAGATCAGCTGATTAATGGAAGGGAGTCAGCTGATAGATCACATGATTCCTTTCTATGCAACCAATTGGCAAATCTCATTCAGGGCACCCTATTTAAACTGCTCTGACCTGCCTACTGTTGCTGCTTCCTCTGTTAGCCACTTGGCCCTTTCCAAGCAGGCACGTGGAAGAGGCTTTCTGTGTAGACCTAAGAAGGGCAGGCGGGTCCCAGAACAGAGCCATACTGCCAGATATAACATTGCAAATGGGAATAAAGTTTTCTTTGACTTAAGTGTTCCTGACTATACTGCAAATGGACTGCACTTGTAGAGCACTTTTCTGGTCCTCTTCTTGTATAGCACATTTCTAGTCTTCCAACCACTCAAAGCACTGTAACACTATGTGTCACATTCACCTATTCACACATTCAGCCACACACTGGTGGCCAAGGCTACCATACATGGTGCCACCTGCCACTCAGAAACCATTCACATGCAACCACACACCACTGGAACAGCCCTTGGACTTTGACACGCAGACTGGAGGAGCCGGGGATCAAACCACCAATCTTCCAATTGGTGGACGACCCGTTCTTCCTCTGAGCCCCAGTCGCCCTATGCTGTTTTCATTACATACAGAACTTTACAGATATTGACCATCATCCAAAAAAAAATCTTGTCTGTACCACCAGTGTTGGCACGAGTTTATTAACCTGTAGGAAAACTTCCTCACCGTACCATTCCCAGTCAGGAATTAACAGTAAGTCTAACATGTCTCTGTCAAGTCATGGTAGGAGAATAATCACCAATCACCTTATCTGACATAATAAATACCTGTAAGGACAGAATTGTTGTGTAGTCAGATCCTAGCTGGGTTCAAGACTGTGAATCACCACCAACATCTGATGTTTTCAGTGATTCAGACAGTTGCTGATAGGTGCTGTGCCCACTGATAGCTGATTATGAATGGGGATGTCACCCTTCTACACGACTGTCTAGCCACTGCACATGAAAAACAGCAGCAGATTATGTCTTTTCAGCTGTACAGGTAGTTGTGAGTCGACTTCCACAAATAACTTCTGCGTCAACTTCTTTGATCACAGTAAAATATGTGACGTTAACTGCTCCTAGCAACTGCTACATGATGCACATGAGCACAGTGTCAGGCTGACAGAATGAAGTGAAATGAAATGTTAATTTAGTCTGAATATCAGACAAGTCTGATCCCGGCATTACGTCAAACTTCACCTAATCCAAATTCAAACTCAGACCTAAATCTTGTCTCTAAATTACCCCTTTTACAGAACCTGTCAGGATGTCTTCACTCTCTAAGTCTAAGCGTCAAAACCCACTCACATCCTATACAAAGGCTGGCCTGACATATGAAATGAAGTCTGTGTCTGATCTCATCTCATGGTCCTCCAACCAGCATGTAGCTGTCAGTGTCACATACTGGGGAGAACAGTGACTCATGCACCTCAACTATATGTCTTTGTGGTGTAAAAGGTGTGGGATTAATCTGCCTGAGACACATATATCTGTCTTTGGCCTTTTCACATCAGTGATGGCCGGCACATCGTGAACTGACATCCTGTATGAGAGTGTGTGTTTGATCAATGCCCTGCACGTCACCCCTGAGCCTACCTCTCAGCATGGGAAGAGAAAAAGAGGAGAGATGGAAGAGAGTTGTCTTCAATCAACTTTCTGTTGTCAGCATCATGCTGTTCAACTTTCTCGGTCTGCACACACACAGAGATAAACAAACACACGTACAGTACACACACTCCGCAAAGCTTATTAATATCAGTTGTTTTGTTGCCTTTTAAATTATTAAATTAAATAAATTAAATCATTAACCAAAGAAAAAGAAACAGTGCGCTTCTCTTATGTCTGCTCCTTTGTTCATTTCATTTGTGCACACAAGAAAAACACCATTCACTCTCAGTAAATAACTGCAATTATGTTTGGACATTTTTCAATAGAAAATCAAATTCGAGACGACATACATATCCAACCAGTTAGAAACTTCCCAGGAAGGATTTAAGGAAGCAAAAGCGTAGGTCTAGAAAGGCCAAAACACACTGGCGGCGAATGGCACGTGTCCAAAATCACGCCCCTATCATTTTCAGTGTACAACACCACACCAGTGGCGATGTACATCAGCACTCCAGGATACGCTGCCCCACAGACACCACTGTCCTATTTCCAGCTTCGTTGCCCCTGGAATTAAATGCATATTTCCCCCAATCGCTTTCTGGGTGCACACACCGATTCTCGTAGCAGCTCTTTTTTTCTCTGGTCCTATTGCAGCTCGACTCCTCTCCTCACATTGGATGTATAAAGAGAACTCTGCGAACCCATGCGCTAACTGATATCTGCTTGTTTCCGCACAATCTGGCTGACTGGGTCACAACTTTTTTCACAGTAAGGGCCAGATGAATAAAAATGCTGAAGGATCAAAGTGGATAGTAGTCTGAAATTTAAAGTGTACAAGGATGACACTTTCAAATGGTGTTTTCTCTGCTCCCTGTTTGAGTTTTTCTTCAAGGAATATAATCTGTAAAAACTGAGAGTAGACATCTTGGATGCCAGCGAGCAGAGGAAGCCCTACTGCTCACTCAGTGGTGACACACTCCATCTTTCAAGCTTGTAACAGTGATTACATACTTCTCTGGCTGTGCTTACTTTCAGCTTGTTCTGTGCTTACAAACGCTGAAGACTGCTACTGTTCAAACTTTTCTTCCTCCTCACCCAGCATTTTGGATGGTACTAAACTTTCATAACAAAAGCAGTCTAACACACTGTGTGTAGTTATCTATAAGAGCAGTGCAGACAAGACTCCAACGTGATCACGCTGATGTTGTTCGTACGCTGACATCTGCTGGAAACACGTTCGTGTACCGATGATTTATCACGTGTCGACTCATATGAACACCACAGAAAAAGATTAAGTCTAATATGCTCAGCTGAAGACACAGAGACGGGAATCACAGTGTGTTTAGATTTCCCACCACTGCCAAACCTCTGACCTGGCAAGATGTCAGGTAACCAAAACTCCACACAATAAACAAGTTGCTTAAAGAGTCCATGTTAATTGTGTTTACAAGCCCCGGGTTGTTTGTAATTAACCAAACTAAACCCTAACAAACCAAAAACATGCAATAAAATAAACTTTTCCACTGTGGTTTAGAAACGATTGCATGCAGAGTCTCAAAATAATCTATGACGAGAACCATGACTAGTTAAATATCTAATGTGGAGTGTAAAATGTTTCTCCTCTCCTTGTTTGTCATCAGATGTAATTTAGCAGGGGTGGCTGCAATTTCAGTGTGACATTGACCCTCTCTGTCTTTCTTCTATCCATTTACTTTCACACTCCCTCTTCCAGGGTCTTCTCCTCTTTGCTGCCTCCTGTTTCTGGCCTTTCACATCTTTCAAATGTCTTCTCTCCTCTATGTCATCTCTCTCCTCACCTTACTCAGACTATTTCTGTCTTCAGAAAAATACAAAGCTGAGGAGGCCTCTCTACTGTATAAACAGGACATCATGCCCACATGAACGGGCTTCCTTGAAATGTAGAATTCCCACAATAACAGCCGTTATACATCAAAGCTGTAGTTGGTAACTTAATAAACTCACTTTTTGTTATATTTACTGAAACTTTTACTGTATGAACACAGGACAATCTGTGAAAAAATCATGTTCCTCTGCCTCATCGATTTTCTTCTATTGGCCTGACTGCACACGAATAAAAACAACCAGTCAGAGCCATGGGGTCTCATAAGTCTAGTTCAGACCAAAGATTAGCAACAAGACTAAACCTTTTTACAACGTTGCAGAGAAAAGTTGCAGCAGTGTGAACTGGTCGGTCTGAGCTTGACTCAAGCCGGCTGATGGTGTCACCTGCAACTTAGCTGGTCAAACAGCGGACGGCTGGTTTTAGAATGTAAAGCACATCATCTGTTTCAGCAGCCAAACAGCTTGTAGTGAGGTCCACCGGTCAAGACAAAATGACTGCATGTTTGCTTGCTGCGGCAGGTGCTCCGTCCCCACCGAGCCCTCTGTTTCCGTCTTCACAGTGTGCCAGTGTTGGACCGTGGGTCGCTGCTGCTGCTTGCTGTACGTATTTTTTGCCCTTCATACATTCTCACTGACTGATTAATTGCTGCTGCTTGCTTGCATTATTGTGGCGTATTTATTATGAATACAGTCCATCTGATGCTCGTTTTGTTTCTATTTTTCACTGTTTCATCACTACTACAAATGCAACTGTAGTCAGTATCTCACTATCACTATCCTCATTCATATTTTAAGAAGCTACAAATTATATTCAGACACAAAATCCGCCTGAAAAGCTGCAAATCAGAACAGAAGTACAGAGAGTTGTTGCATAGAGATGATACACCATCTCATCTAGTTGCA
>JAPZEB010000026.1:31513556-31528195 GCA_029783705.1 Chaetodon striatus
GGGCGACAGGTGTGGTTTGGTAGATAGAAAATAGTCACTACATGAAACTGCTCACAACAAGGTCTGTGGATTATCTTGAGTAAACAGGTCGTGATTTCTGTAAAGAGACATTGATGTTGAGTTTGTCGAATGCATGTTTTTGGCGTTTTGAGGACCACAGGCTGAGCGCCATGTAGTTTCATTATAGTGGAGAGAAGGCAGATATCTCTACAGCTGATAACTCCAACACTCTGCAACTCACACCAAAACCATCTGATTTTGGGGTGAACTGTCCCTTTAAGGCTGTCAACTTTTTTTCTTGTCTTTATCTGAAGCTTGAACGCTGACATCCACACTGGTCTTTCTACATTTGAAAATAACTGCCCACCCCCTTTTCTCCATCCTCATTATAGTTTCTTAGCTAGATCTCTAGCTGTGGCATTTTCACCTTTAATTTTCAAGCCATCGTTACAGTAAAGCAAGACAGATAGTTAGCAAGATAATTGGGCTAAATATAGAATAACTTTGAAAATGGTTTCACTTCCAAAGAACTGCACTGTGATTATCCTGCAGGCTAGATGTGACAGCCAACACACGTTGAGCTGAAGAATGTAAATGGTTGAATGTGTCATAATACTGCATCCATCGTCCAGCACAGTATGAGCAGTACGTTACATTTTACAGTAAAAACACTCTTTGGAAGTATAAGATCACAAATTACACATGTCATGAAAGTCTATATTTCTCTCAAATGAGCAAACTGCCTCTGCTGCCCTGGGCATGCTTTTCTGTGTCCTGCTGTGTCATCAGGTGGAAGGGGCAAAGAACAGAAAGGGGTGAGGAGAGAGCTGCAAGAGAAGGATGTATTTTCAAATTCAGACATTTTTTGTTTTTGCCTTCCCAGATTTCTGCCAACTCCAGCATTTAAGATGTTTTGAAACTGTCATCTACTGTATTTCCTTCCATTTCAGAATGAAATCTGCTGAACATTTTACTGTAAAAAACTAAAAACGGACAGTTGAGAGCAAACAGAGGTCAAGCTTTAAGTGATTCAGTTGTCTACAGATCATTTTGTACATAAATGCTTCCAAATATAACAACTGAAAATGACAATTTTAGTTTTAAAATCCCTCATGTAGGATTTTTCAATCAGTGTAAAAGGTACATGCTGTGGCTTCACTTCAAGCTGGACTGTTGTGGCATGATTTATGAGCGTGGTGTCTGTTCCCCTGACAGTTCGTCGCTGTTACAGACGAGGAACAGTCAGGGAGCTGTCCTCGATCTGTAACCACATTAAAGCCTCGTCAGGAAGGATTTTCTCTTCCTAATTGAATTGACTCGATGTGTGGGCTGCCTGCTTCGCCAACTTCTCTCTCTCTGTCTGCCCGTCTTGTCTGTCAGTTTGTTTTCTGTTTTTCTTTTGTTGGTTATGTCACTGTCTCTTCCCTTTTTAATTTGGAGGAGCTTTATTGTTGTCGAATACAGAAATACTCGCCGCCAGAAGGAAAAAAAAAAACCAATGAATACAATAAGATTGAGTTTGCAAGCACAGAACAAAATGGCAGTGTCAAGTTAATTAGTTTGATCAACTAATATATTATCCTAAAATTACATATAATTTACATGAGTGACAGTCGGTTCTGCTGTAGACCTGAGGAGATAACTCATTTTACTTACTAAAAATAAGCCTGTAAAGACTTCAAACATGCTGAACACTACTGTACGAAATTAATCACAGTGAACATTTTGCTGCTTTTCATCCATTTTCGAACTTACTTTACCTTCAGCGTGGTAAAGCACTACTAGAGAGGGCTGCACATCTTTTTACAGCATCCACGTTGCTGCTTTTAGTCAGGTTCACAATGTCCTGATTTCAATCTTCATTCAAAATCTTTGGGGACTGTTTGGGGACTATACATTTTTGGAAAGTTTCATGTGTTACAGTGACACATCCTCTTATGTTTCTTTGCATGCTGTGCTTATGAGTTGATAAGTTTGATTTTATTATATCCTGGTTGCATGTTTTAATTATTTGTATTTTGGAATTTACGCCCGTCTTCATCAGTCACATTTATTTTAGTCACATTTGGATTTTGTGAAATGTTTTCACTAGTTTTTATTGCTTGGTTTTATTCCTATAGTGCATGCTTTTGGACGATGAGAGGAACAATTAACTGACCACACCCCCCAAAACTCATGATTGGTCAAAACAGGTCAGTGCGCTCTCTTAAGTGTGGTTTGACACAGGTAAAAGAGAAAGCAGGCAGTGGTACAGAGATGATTGGACGAGAAGGGAGAAATGCGCAAATGCACCACACAGAGTTGGGCTGTGGAGCAGAAGGAAAGCAATCCACAGCGCAAAAGTTCACAAGTGGATGAACAGGTAAATTCACTATGGAGAGCTGGGAGAAGATCTCTCCAAACAGCCACAGGAAACAGGCGAACAGAAACCAGGAAGGCGGAGTCAGGGCTCTTGGTTGGGGGACAGAAGGCAGAGTGGTTTACGGGGGAGCAGACGAAACAGGAGATTTAGGGCCAGGTGGGGTCGGCAGCGAGGAAGCCGTTTGGGAATAAACACTGGAAAGTCTTGCATGGTATGGCAAAGAACAATCTGGCAAACAGAGCCTGTAAAGCAGGAGTCTTTATAGTGGCAGGAGGTAATGATCCACAGGTGAGAGGCGTTGGTTTGATGAGGTGGGTGTGGTGGACCTGCAGGAGTGGGAAATGTGTAGACAGGTGAAAGGCTGGCAGGTAAGTGTGGTAGAGAGGTGGGGAGAGTGGAAAATTAGTGAGTGAGCTGAGAAGATGGCATGTATGGCAGGTAAAAAGCGCCCACTGTGACAGAGTTATTAACAGGAAAAGGGCGCCATACTGTTTCCTGCACAGTGAAAACAGAAGCTGAAAAAACTGAAATCAAGCAGTGAAACAAAGCAGCGCTGATCAAATTCAGATTCTGTTACTGTGTTGCCTATTTGTCACATCAAATGATCGTTTGTTGGTGTTAAACGGACAACATCGCATTACATCACCCACCAGCAGAAGTGTTTATAGGGCTGGCGCAGCGCAGTGCCTTCTCATATATGTATGTTTTCCTCCTCTTGAACAAAAGCCCAGCTCTTTGTCTCTGTTTTCTCTGGTCATGTAACACCAACTACAAAAGTATGTGTACTGTATAGACATCCTAGTTTTATGAAAGGAGCATCTTTCCAGCAGTGAAACTTCTGTAATTGAACACAGTAGAGAAAACGGGTCAGAAATGTTTGGCTTTTACTTTTCAGTACTGTGTAGATCAATCAGTCAGCTGAGCTGAGCAGAGGAAATAATAAGCCGGCTGCAGCTGGGTGATCACTGATGCCACGTTAGAAGTAAAGACAGCAGACCCACATTCACTGTGGAGCTAAATCCTTAATGATCGTTATCTCTGAGGGGTTAAAAATCCTCAAACATGTATGTAGGTGAAACTTCACGTTTGTCAGCACATCTCTGGGAACCACAGCACAATACCACTGTGTGCTTTGTAAAAAGTGCTGCCCTGGATAATGTGTGTTTCTCTGAGGGCTATTTATCCTGCAGGTTTGACCGTCTCTATCGACAGTCTGCAGAAATTATGGTCTGTGGAGATGAATAGAGACTGACTGAACTGAATCCAAAGCATACTGCCAAAGCAAAGAGAAGCTCAACTCCAAGCCATGAAACTAAAACTGAAGTTCAGTCTGTTGAATGATGAGGAGGCTGTATGTGTGTATTTATTCATTATTATAGTCAGTGTTTATATGAATGTTTATCAGTGGGTGTGTGAACATATGCTAGTCTGCGTGTGTGTGTGGGTCCCAGTGTTGCTCCCTGACTTGTTTATGACTCATTATGAACACAAAAAACAATTCCTGTGTTTCTCATTGGAGCGTACATGCTGGCCTGCAGTTTACAGCTTCACATCGACTGTCAGTGAAAAACAGAAAAACAGGAACAAGTCCGACCACATTAATCTCACAAAGCTGTGGGTTGTGAATTTGCTGTCGCTCTCAGACACCTGATCAATATCACTGTCTGTTTGGGGCTTTGACGCAACTTACATCAGAGAGATGTCAAAGTTTTTGGGGAAAGTCTGCGGACACACAACTGTGAAAATAAACAGCGATAATGGCCAAAATGATGTTAGTGTTCCTATGTCAGTCCTATGTCTGTTTTAATGTAGACGTGCTCAGGCATGCGCAACGCCAGAGTGATGTTGTGGTGCACACGTGTTCTTGTATGCCTATTTTTTAGGGTATAAAGAATGCACCCTGAGATAAATGAGCCTGGTCTCACTCTGAAGTTGTCGAAATCCAACGCTAGTACAGAGACTTGCGATGTCAGAAACCAACAAAAAACAGGCGTCCTTTAAAGTTAATGTCATGGGGAAACGGACAAAAGTTGAGGTGGCGAAAATCTGGGCAGAACAGTGGGGCAGGCAGGGGTGGCGGTTTGGTCCAACAACCACCGACTTTCACCTGAGAGAGTGGTGTTTGTATCCAGTAAGAATCTACAGCCAAATCCTGTTCTTTATCCCTAAACCCAAACCCTTGTGTGTTGTTGTTAAAGGAAAAACTGATGTACTGATGTAGTGTGCTCATTTTGAAAGAGATTGTATATAAATGGTAAATTTTCTCTGAAGACTGAAGCGTATTTTGAAAACAGACAATGCATGTGACAGGCTGAAGTTGACACGGCATCCCGGAACGTCAACGACCAACGCACCCACGGTACCTTGTACATCATATGTGGATGTGGAAAATCCATGACCAAATGTCGCTATGTCACGAGGTCGGAGTGAGAATGTGTTGGATAAACAGAGTTCAACTTTTGGAATACAGCAGCACGCACTGCATGTCATGTGACGAGGATCAACCAATCACAGCTGACAGATATTTTTTTCTCTTTCTTCCATAAATATCAGTCTGTAATAAATATGGAGCAGAAGTTGATTATTTTAGTGCAGAGCTGCCAGAGCTTTACATATGTGCCATTAGACATTAGGCCGAAACACACGCAGCGCTTGGAAGATCAACTCTGCACTCAGGGTTTCAGGCAAACAGGCTATACGGTGCTTGTTGAGGTTGCCTAGCAACCTGAGACGCAACCTGCAGCCGCGCTCTTGAAACCTCACGTTTTCCAAGCGGTGAAAGACGCAGCGTGTGTACGGCCTCTAAGCTGCGCGCAAAGTACGTTTTACTTTAGTAGCCTATTTAGGCCTCAATCTTTATGATGCGTCACATCAACACAGATATTTTTACCAAATATAAATATGTGCTTAAGTGGATCTTACATATTATGTCACTTCAAAACGTTGATATGATACATAATGTAAAGCTGTAACATACTTGTGGTTGGGAGAAATGTACAATGACAAAAATGCTGCGATGCTCAAACATTTATGCATCAATATAGTCCAATAATGATATATATTACTCTGAAATTTTTATTTGTATAAAATGTACTGCAATGTTATTTTTCATATTTAAATAGAATTTTAATTGAAGGACTTTTATTTGTAATATTATAGTTCTGCACCTTCATACTGATAGTTTTACTTAGGAAAAAGTTTTGAGAACTTCTTCCATATATGATGCACTACATCACTGGTGTGTGAAAGTGATGTAACATTAGTGAAAATAAGTCTTACAGAGGCCTCGGCTGGACTCGTTAAGAATTCTTGGAGTTTTTTTCCCCTTTAAACCTGCAAATCTCATCAGAGTGTTCCTCAAGATTAATGGCTGCACACTGAAAGAAGACAGTTGAGGCGTACTGATGAATTTGGAAGGTATGTTGAAAAAAGAAAAGAGTTATTTTATTTTCTTCACCTTGAAGGCCTTTATTAATTTCATTCAAACCAACACCCTGTCTGGGACTTTTCTTGGATACCTACTTATCAGTGCAGGCTTCTTGAGACAGTGAAGGATTACACAACTATCAGTTATGACTTATGACTTTACACAAATATTTCTGATGAGACTTCACTGGTGAAGAGCAACAAAAAACCCATTTATTTATTTAACCTAATGCCAGGCTGCATCCTCTCAGTCTGCTTTGTTAAGTCTCGGCAACTAATGGGAAAATAGATTTACTACTGCAATTTAAACAGTGTCTAATGTGTCAGCAGGAGTCAGGGAGGAAATGTGTGAATGCAAATGAGGTCTATAGTGTCTGAAAGTAATTCATATACCATGAAAGATCAGCTTGGTCTGCTCTGAATGTCTTCTTTCCTCACAAGGCAGCAGCGCAGACTAATATATGTAAAGATCCTGTTGGTGCATGTGTGAATTTTGGGCCCGTGTGTGTATAACAGCAGAGTGAAAAAAATCTTCCTCTACTTTTTCTTCTTCTTCTTCTTCGACTCCGTTTTAAAGCTTTGACTTTGGCATTTTGGCCGTCACCATCTTGGATTGTTGAAGCCAAAAATGATCATATTCGGACAAGAGGGTGAAGATAACCATATTGCTAGCTGCTAGCTTGGTTAGCATGGTGCATTGACAGCTTTGCTAATGCTAATGCTAATTTTCTTAAGTGAAAAACAGGCTTAAAACCTATCCATCCATCCATCCAACCACATCTGGTTATTAAGGACCAGGTCGCGGGGTCAGCAGGCCAAGCAAAGCATCACAGACTTCCCTCTCCCTAGCAATGCTTTCCACCTCCTCCACAAAGCGTACCCAGGCTAGATGAGATATGTAATCCCCCCCCAGCCTATTCTGGGTCTGCCTCGGGGCCTCCTACCATTTGGAAGTGCTTGAAACACCTCTAACAGGAGGCGCCCAGGAGGACCCTGATCAGATGCCCAAACCACCTCAACTGACCCCTTTCAATGCAAAGAAGCAGCGGCTCTACTCTGAGCTCCCTCCAGATGTCCAAGCTCTTCACCCTAGCTCGAAGGAGGAGGCTCATTTTTGCTGCTTGTATTCATTCTCATTCTTTCACTACCTGGATGGACCAGCAAATCAAAAGCTTCGCCTTCAGCTCCCTCTTCACCACGATGGTCGGCGCATCGCCCGCATCACTGTAGATGCCTCACCCACCTGCCGATCCATCCCATGCTCCATTCTACCCTCACTCATAAACAAGACCACGAGATACTTGAACTCCATTTGCTCGGGTGTTTTAACATGGGGGTCTATGGGGATTCACTCGCTCTTAGAGCCAGCCTCAAGAAGTCATTAGAGGAACGGCAGTTTCTGACACCTCCGAATTGGCTTCATTCTTCAGCCCTGGAAGTTGCCGCTTGGCCTGGAGACTAAACTGAGCATAGGATTGGGACTATGACCATTTTCTTTTTCATTGGTGACAGAACAAACAATTTGAAATTTTAACAGCACATCTTTAATCATTAAATGTTTTGGAAATGATACATTACGATACTTACTCCCTTAGATCTGCATTAACTAACGAGTGAGACTGAACCCAAATGCAGCACTCAGAGGCAGGCGGACAGTTGGTAACAACCTTTAAACACAGATTAACCAGACACTTGAGCTGATAAAGATGATTAGCTAGCAGTTCTTTCTTCAGGCTCAGAGCTGGTACAGTCTCTGGGTTCAGGGTCCTTGGAACGAGCCGACAGGTAGGTCAAAGACGGACACACACACAAGGCAGTGTGTGGTGTCTCACAGTGGGCAACTGACAGCAGGTGGGAACACTTACTTTGAAACATCGTGGCAGGAAAACACCACACAGCCACAGGCAGACGGAAACCAGAGACGCTGAGGCAGAACTCGTGGTCGGAGACAGGAGACTGGCGAGTTTACCGGGAAACAGATGACATAGCCCGAAGCCAAAAGTAAGGCTGGAATGTCTTGCATGAGGTTGAGGAACAATCTGGCAAAGAGAGTGTGTGCTGGAGAGGCTTATATACCAGGCTGATTGGCTGATGAGCTGCAGCTGTGGAGGCAGGTGAGGGGAGTTTTCTTGATGAGGGGGGCGTGTCTGGCTAGCAGGGTGCAGTGAGTGGAAATTTACCAGGAGCAGGTGAGGTAGAGAAGCAGAGCAGAATGCAGGTATCTGCATCGGTATCTGCTGCCCATCAGACACTCCCAAAAGATGATCCCTTTATATCTGAATGACTTCCTGACCTTTCCTTTAATTTGTTAACATAACATTTTTACCTACAGTGCTGCTAACGCTCTGAGAAAAATAAATGATCACCATGGTGTTTATCTGCTCTACATGTATAATGCACATTTCTTCCTGAGTGCCAGCAGCAGGTGTTGGAGTTTTACAGGTTATTCACACTGGATGCATTTAGCTGCATAATTTCAGACATCCATCAAGAGATCTGCCTCCATTTTAACCAATGCAGCTGTCTGGACCAGCTGTGTATCAGCTCACTCTACAGCTCTCATTTATATGCCATAACTGTGAATCTGAGTCCATTTTCAGAGTCTGTTTTCCTTCCACTCACTAATGTAAATGTTCTGTATAAAAGTTCAAGACAAGTAACACACATAATTTGAAAAACAAATAATTACCATCGTTCTTATTTGGACCACATGGTCGTGCAGTGGTTAGAATTGTCGTCTCTTTTAAACTATTGTAAAACACCAAATATAAAGACGGATACGCACCTGTACATGTTGCCTCTCTACTCCATTTTTCTTCCTGCTTCAAACACACCTCACTCTCTCTTCTGGTCTCTCTGTGGTTGAAAATCAGGCTGTCCCATTTAGCACTCCCCCTAGAGGCCTGGAGAACTTCTGTTGTGGTGACTGGATAGGGAGTGTTTCTCTGTTGCATTAAGCAGGATTTATACTTCAGTGTCAAATCGACACTGTAGCCTGACGTGCACCTCCCCAGAAACGTGATGACACGTTGCAATGACGCAGACCTCCTGACTATTTTTGTGAACTGAAACCATTTCCCTCAGTGGAAACAACGCTTTTATTTATTTTTACTTCACAGATAAGAAACATCCTGGCTTCATATGAGCAGAGGAAATCTCTGCTCGTTGCCAGGTTAATTTAAACAATGTAAAATGCCATAGGCTTGTGCCAGTAATGACAGCATGTTATATTCAGAAAACATGTTTAGTATAAGACAGTTGTTTTGTGTGAGTTGAAATAGAGCAGAATTTTGTAACATTACCTTTGTTAAATGTTGCTGTTGTCCCTGGCTTCATATGAGTAGGGGAAATCTCTGGTAGCTGCTAGGCTAATTTATACAATGTAAAATGCCATAGGCTTGTGCTAATAACATTAGCATGTTGTATTTGTAGGAAAAATGTGTCCAGATAAAGACAAGTGTTTGTCTGTGAATGCTGTGAGTTATAGTGAAGCTGATTTGTGTATTTGTGTTTGAAATTGCTTCTATTAATGTGTGTTTAATGTGTGTTTTCAATTAAGTAAACTTCACAGCACTTCACTTCGTGTTTGCTTTTGTCAGCTACCGTACTGGCTGGATGCAGAAACTTTTCTCCCTCAAATGACTGCACACCTCATGACAAAGTTACTGGGTCTGTGTGGACTTGGAATCGAGCCTGCAATGAAAGAGCTGGGTGGCCTTAGGGTTTAAAGATGCTGACCAGGCATTCCCAGCGTCTAGGGACCTTCGGTGCATGTCGTCCTTCATCTACCTTCCCTCATTTACAGTCTCCTGTCTAGAAGAGATGAAATACTTGGACTAGTTTCCCACATGCTGCTGTCCAGTGAGAGCGGGTTGTTAGCCTCCTCTTTGTCTCATAAATTTCTGAAAAAAAAATTGCTGCAGCTTTAAACATAAGATAAATAAGTATTTTCTCATTAGGTCCACAAGAGCGGTGTCAGAGATGATAAATAATAAAAGAGTGAGACTTCCATCCCGACAAAGCTGAGCTGGTGTGTAATGCTCCTTCCATTCATCACTACAGAGTATCTCTGCTAAGAGGAAGCCCTTTATGTGCCTTATCTTTAAGAGTTTTCTTCTTCCTGAACTGCTGACTTAATCTTCCTGAGTGGCTCCAAGTCATCAATGTTTCACTTACAAAGGGGAAACGGAGAGACAGAGAGAGCGCGGATTAGCTCGGCGAGGAAACAGGAATCCTTTTGAGTGAAGTGAGAGCTTTAATGACACTTTAATCAGCGGGCTAACTGACGGCTCGCTGTTATCGAAGTCACAAAGAAAGTCAACACCGGGATTATCAACATCTCTTTAATCTTTAATTAGCCTTTATCAGAACTGTCACATAGCAACAGAAAAAAGTCATACACATTTCAGCTCCCTGAAAGAGAAGCCTTTTATGTTCTTTTAATACATGAAAATACCCATTTTGTTCTGTCAAAATAAATACTGAAGAGTTTTATAAAAGTTGTTTTTTTGTCTCCTTTGGACAGTTTGTGGGAGGTTTTTTTTTTAAATTTATATACACATTCATGCTGTAAGCTGCAAACATAAATGAATAAATTAAAAGAGATGGAAGGAATAGAGAGGAATACAACTCGGGAAGTTGCACAAATAGCAGCCATTGTGGAAATCTTGTTTTTTGCACCACATTTATATCCATATAATTCTTCCATTAATGACGAGGGTCCAAACTAGCTCTGCATCCTGGAAATCCAAGCATTAATGACCAAACTATTGCTAGAAATGTGCTGCACAGTAAGACTTAGACAGTGGCTGCATCTGAGAATTTCTGCAACTGACATTTAAGAAGGCAGGTAAGATCTAAAAACATTTTCATCTTGCAAATAAAAAAGGCAAAGAGGCTGTGCTGAGAACTTCAGTACCAGATACTACCTGCGTGGTTACACGAAGAACATGATCCAGCATTTGAAAAATAAGTCATACCAATATGTGCAAAAATTAATGAAACCAGACAGACCAGTCGCCAGAGGAAAATGTTGGCATTGTGAGTTTCTGTGAATATGTTATATTTGCACGTTTCATAAATATCATATCAGCATTTTTAAAGTGACTTCATATATTAGCTGACTTTGTCATCAGGAGGTGGAAGGGATAGTGGATGGTGTGTCACCTAGGCGAGACCCCGGCCAAGCTGTAGATCACTGCCGACCACTGTTCAAGGCCAACCAAATTAAAAAATGGTTTAAATTTGGCCAGTCAGTGCTGTGTTTCCAGTGGCTTTTTAGCCCCAAATGTGGTTGTTTTTTAGGAACCCATCATTCTCTTGCCTGCAGCTTTTCAGCCCCAAAATGTGGGTGTTTTTAGCGACCTGTGGCTGATTTTCCAGTGGCTTTTTAGTCCCAAAACAAGAGGGTTCTTTGGTGACCTGCAGCTGTTTTTCCAGCGGCTTTATAGGCATCAAATGTGGGTGTTTTTCTGGGATCCATTGCCGATTTTCTAGAGGCTTTTTAACCCAAAACATGGGGGTTCTTTGGTGACCTGTGGCTTTTTTTCCAGCTGCATTTTAGGCATCAAATCTGGGTGTTTTTAAGGACCCGTCCCTGTTTTTCCAGCGACTTTTAGGTCCCCAAATAAAGGTGTTTTTAGCAACTGATGGCCATTTTTCCTGCAGGTTTTCAGCTTCCAAATATGGGTGTTTTTTGGTGACCCATGGCTGTTTTACCAGCAGTATTTTAGGCATCAAATGTGGGTCTCTTTAGACACCTGTGGCTGTTTTTCCAGCAGCCTTTCAGCCCCAAATGTGGGTGTTTTTTTAGTGACCCATGGCTGTTTTTCCAGTGTCATTTTAGGCATCAAATATGGGTATTTTTTTGGGATCCATTGCTGTTTTTTTAGTGGCTTTTTAGTCCCAAAACATGGGGGTTCTTTAGCGACCTGTGGCTGTTTTTCCAGCAGCTTTATAGGCATCAAAGGGGGATGTTTATAAGAGACATGTTGCTGTTTTTCCTGTGGATTTTTAGTCCCCAGATGTGGGTAGTTTTTTTAGCAACTGAGGACTGTTTTTCCTGCAGGTTTTCAGCCCTAAAATGTCTTTCCAATGGGGATAATGCTATGAAAATGTGTCTTCTTTATTGAGACATCACTGCCTTCCCTGCAGGGATTGTGCCCTATTTTATGGCAAAATATGATCTTTTACTAACCATAACCAAGTGCTTTTTTTGTACCTAAACCTAAGTGCACATAAACTACAGCACTGTTGAAATGTAAAGTTTTAACATATCCGCTACATAACGTGCAAATAAAATGTAATCATGATTTGCAGAAACGTACAGTGCCAACATTTTTTCAGGTTTGACCCAGAAAGTTGTTGGTTATTCTGAATAAACTCTTACTGGAGTTTTTGTATTTGAAGAAATATTGAACCATCATCACCGTCATTTCTTTTTCAAAAAAACAAGAAAAAAACACTACTTTGGAAATTAATTTGACAAACACACTGCATCATGGGATATTTAGGAGGCAAAAGGCTTTTAAAGGCTACAGATTCTGCTTAAGGTAAAGAGGAAAAGAACGGACTCTTAATGGAATTAAACACCTTAATTATCTTCCATCCTTATTTCTCCAATAATGCAACCCTCACTCATCAAGAGGGGCCATATAACGTTGGCAGAGGACTCTCACACTGTATTTAGTTGGTCTGTTTTAGTGGCAGTGCTGCTTTTCCGGCTCTAAACCATTCGTCAGCTTTGTGTAAAAGAAAGAGAACTCGACAAACTCTTTCAGTTGACCGCAGCTCACCTCCAGCTCTCTGTGCTCACTCCTGAGATTTTAACTTTGTTTTTAGTCCAACTGATGATCACATGGAAACATCAGGCTCACATATCACTAATGAACCGAGGAGTTTGAGGACTTACAAAACTTGAATCCAAATTCCTTCACAGGTGGACGGATGCTCCGACAGTTTCTTTGAAGTGGTGAAGAGAAAAATATAGATTTCAAACTTAAAAGTATTTCCATTTGGGGCGGCAGGATTTTCTTCTCGGTCTGACTCTGCCTGAAATAACTACATGACCCTCTGAATCTCTTGTACGGTTCCTAACTCAAGTGCACTCGCATTGATTTTTTTGCATCCCGTGATGTGTTTGGTACATCTCCAAAAATGGTCTTCATTACACTTTTTGGGCTCATTAAATTTCATGAAGGTAGGCGAGCTTGAGTTTCCTAATTTAGGAGCTTCCCACACACACATGCACAAACATCTCCACAAAAGAATGGACGTACACACACACTGCCTGACATTAGGCTCACACAGATGTCATGGAAACTGCAGCCGTGAAGGTGGGCGGCTTTAACTGCAAAGTAAAGAAAAAAATAGGCAGAATACATTTATATTAAAAGGCAGAATTTGCAACCTCTCAGGATGAAAACGTCTCTGTGGAGGTGTGTTTTATTGAGTTTATATTCTGCAGCCTTTGTTTACAGATGTTTGTGTCCTCGCTCTGCAGGGAGAGGTCATGGTAGTGAAGGACGGAGTGAGGACATGAGGAGACTACACCATTATTAATAACCTCCAAAATAGTTGATAATCTGAGCTTGTTTAATTTGTCTCACTTGAAAAGTAAAAAAGGCCCCGTGGTACTGTTAGAAGCTTTAAATCATTTTGTTGTGGAAGAAAAATTAACCGTGCTAAAACATTTTCAATCATAAAAGTAATTTATGATTATGACTCTCATTACTGACTAATTTCAATCTCCATTAACAAGATGTTGGCAATCTAAAATCATATGGGAGTCAAGGCCAATTTAATCTGAGAGCAAGAAAAAAATCACTTTCAGTGACACAAATTGGTCAGGCAAGTTAATCACTCTAACTTACAATGAAATCATAAACTACTATTACATCTTTCCCTCATTAAAATATACACAGTTTTGAGAATTTTGATAAATTATTTTTATTTTCTAAGAAAAAGGAATGCTATCACAAATTTTATTTTACAATTTCCACTCTTAGTGTTTCATCACTACATAAGCTACTTTTTAGAAAGTTTATTGTGTCACATCCTTTAAAATTTCCATAGCAGGAACATTTTTTAAAAATGAACACTGTGACAAATTAAGATTTGCAAAGGGGAAACACATCAATAGGCAACTGGCTCTAATGCATCATTTGCACAATCTAAGTTTAAAGAGGACCTATTATGCTCATTTTCAGGTTCATATTTGTATTTTGAGTTTCTACTAGGACATGGTTACACACTTAAATGTCCAAAAACTCTTTCTTTCCTCACACTGTCTGTACTGGAGCACCTGTATTCACCCTCTGTCTGAGACACTCTGCTTAGTGCCCGTTTCTTTAAGCCCCCTAAACAAAAAAGCTTAGTCTGCTCTGATTGGTCAGTGTTTTCAGGCTGTGCGCATCACAATATCTCTGCACCGACATTGCAGCCGGGGAGTGACTGTAACGGAGAACAGCGCCACTTTCTACTGTGAGAAATCACCAATAAAAGCTTCTAAACAGAAACAGGCACGTTGCAGCAACCTGGTCTCATTCTGCAGTTTAATACTGGCAGTTGGGCAGTGACCTCCGCATCAGACACAGACAGAAAAACCTGTCCTTTCACGTCAGTGCGATACATGGCCAGGTGCAGCTGGTTTGTAATGGTGCCTGATGGCGTTAGGGAGAAAAGTCTGAATACGGCAGGTGGGAGGGGTAGATGGATCCAATGACCACCGTCTTTCACCCAGGAGGCCGGTGTTTGCTTCCTGTTGGAATATAAAGCCAAATCCTGTCCTTTATTTCTTTAATCTAACCGTGAGCTTTTGTTACTTCAACCCAACCACGTGTGTGTGCTGGCT
>JAPZEB010000026.1:31561789-31572847 GCA_029783705.1 Chaetodon striatus
ATGTCAGGACAAAATAAAAATCACAACGGAAAGGAAAACAACAGCAGAGCAGCGGAAAGTCAGCGACAGGTTTGCAAACATTTAGACATGTTCTGCATGTCAGCAGAAAGTCTGTGGGATATAAAAATGCTCTGTGTTTGTGAAGTTCTAAGTGAAAAAAAATGGTCGCAGCTCCCTACGCACTCACTTTCACATTGATCAACCAGCTAGGAGTCAAATTTTAAGTCTTTCATAATCAAGCAAATGTGTGTGTGTTTGTGTGTACCCAGGGATCTGGCAGTCTAATAACCCCTCAGGGAGAAGAACAGTGTTGAGGAGCGATGTAATTAGACTCGAGCAGCCTGCCAGCAACAACAAGTGGACCGGGGAGGAGCAAAGACACTGGAGTGGACGATGGAGGGAAAATAAAAACGTCCCCTTGGTCCTTTCTCCAAAGCTAAACAAGAAATAGTCCTTGCCTCAGTAAATGAGTGTTTTCTGATCTGTTACTTCTGCGGTTAAGGTTTGGTTGGTTTAAGCCTGGGAAAGATTACAGTCATGGTTGGAAAAGGAAAAAGTTTTGATGGTCTCTTAACCATTTAATCCTTTGTTTGCTGCCTGTTTGACAGCGTAGAGCTGCACCCTGCTCTGTTACTTGTCTTCCTCCGGTTTGTTTGCATGTAATATTAAATAAATCATCTTTATAGAGTGTAATAGCAGCACTGTGGAGTCCATAATAAGTTCACTGTTGGCTTGCTACTTGTAGTTTCTGCAGTTTTAGGAACAGAGACTCTCTTAAATGATCCTCAGTGTAATTTGCAGAGTGAGCACACTCACTAAATGTAAATGTAATAACATGTAAATGACGTATAGATCCTGAAAGTCATTACACCAAATGGTACACACACACTCACCACACACTAAATCTAAACAGTTTCAAACCGACTCTGTGTTTCATGCTTCATTAATCCACGTGAATTGTTTTTTACTTTCTGGAAAATGTTTGCTCTGCTGTTTACTGAAGACGATTAGAAACACAAATGTGAGTTCAGAATCACATTCAGCTCTGCAGCCTTTCCTCTGAGGTTATACACGGGCATGCCAGCACTTCTTTTCTTTAACATTTATCATGCACGTCTTCAGTATGTTATGTATTTTTATGTAAAGAAAAAACAAAAGAGCAAAACTTGAGATTGAGAAATAAAATATCTCCAATACCAAACAGCACTTGATTAACTATTTTAGAAAAACTACATGGAAAAAAAGCATGCAAGTTGTGTGGCATACATGCACATATGAAACAAACTTATATTTTACTACATATAAAATTCTGTTACATGACCTTCCTGTGATAATGTTTTACTATACAAGTGCTCATATGGGGCCACATATGTACTTTTATAAATTGAAATGCCCATGTGTGTTTTGCTATGAGGGCATGACAAAGTGATTTCAGAATCAGGATTTGTGAGCATAAGAGCGACATCAGAGACAGGGATGAGAGGTGTCCTGTCGTTAGACACTGTAAAGCGATGCATTTCGCACTGTCGCCCCTCGTTGACTCGCGTTGGCTGTTTTTGGCTGATTCAGCATGTTGAATCGGCGTCAGCGACGGAGGAGCCCATTGGTGAATAAAATCCCTCTGATTGGAAGTTCAGCTCAGCGCACAAGAGAAGAAACGTAAGTGATTTTTTTTTTTTTGCCGTTAAGCTCTTTAGCAGAAACGTTTCATGATGGTTTGTGTTATTATTCACTGGCTCAGGATATATACGCCCTGATCTTTTAACCAAGGGTTCTGTTATTAATGTGCAAATTGGCTAACTAGCATCAAGATGGTATTCTGGTTTCTCTTTTTGAATGTCGATTACAGAGCACCTCCATCTGCTGGTGTGGAGAGTTATTTCCTGTCACACAGGTGCAGAACGTTCGTGCTGGTTGGCTTTTGGCTGTAGTCTTTGTAGTGTGTTCATGTGCAACTTTTTTTGCGAAGACACGCCAACGTAAGGCGACGCAGCAAGGTACCTTTGTTGTTGCTAGCTCTCTAAAGACAGTTTGGCGTGTGCGGGCCTTAATTCTGTTGGCCATGTAGTTTACAGTCTGTGGTTCATGGGTATTTAGCCCTTTGGTTCTTAGGGCTGCTGTGAAACTGCGCCTACTTGGGGCAACAAAAAAGTTTATCTTGCATGCGTTGCTGCAATGGAGAACCAAGAAAGGATGGCAGGGTGGACAGCCACAAAAAAAGGTTCACAGGCTGAGATCAATGCCAAAAAACATCTGTGCACTCAGAACATCTGTGCACAAAAAGAAGGGTGCTCAAAGTGCAAAAAATAATAAAGGTGATTTTAACCAGCAACAAAAGTTTCAGTCAGTTCAGTTCTGAAGAAGCAGAACTGAAGAAGACTCTTGGAGTTGCATGTGATATAGCATTTAAGATTACCATGACCTGGATGACTGAGAATCTTGACCAATAGTGGCCCTTCTGTATCGAACGCTGTGGATGAATCTACATCTAGTGTGCCAGAAAGTCACCTGAGATGTGGATGAAAGGAGGAGAAGCTGTGTGTTTTTCTGTTTACACTTTTTAAAAAGGTACTTTATGTGTTACCTGCCTTTTCCTTTCTTTTTGTCTACAGTACAGTGGCCCCTATTGTTGCCAGCGTGTTTTAGAGGAACAAAGGAGAAGTAATCTGGGGCTCGATGGTAGCATATCATAGATTTTCAAATTTCAAATGTATGAAATCATTTCCTCATGCAAGAGGTTTGAAATTGCATCCACAGAGGAAAGTGCTGACTACAAAGATGGAGGCCAAAATGTCTTGTCAAAGTTAACTTTGTGCCTCGTTGAAAAGAAGAAACAGTGCACAAGAAAAACATTGCAAATTTAAACTTTCAATTTCTTTCTCTCTGTTTGGAGTTTCCAAGTGTTCACCGTATGCAAACACTGCACTGATGTTTAAAGAAAAGAACAGAATCTCTTCCAGCTATTGAATATAAGAATACCCACAGACAACGCTTTGTATTTGTGTCACTGTGTGAGTCTTACAAATGAATACACACACACGTCAGTCAATGACACAAACAGAAATCCATTGTCAGAGCCGTGTGGTGGGAAAAAAGCTTCACCACTGTCATGTTTCTCTTCACTTCACTTACCCTCACGCTGTCTGCATCTCTTCGTCCTTCTCACAGCGTTAAGTAATGGTCGAGAGGATTCATTCAATTCAGGGAAAGCATGATTTATCTCAAGAGCATTCAACAGCAGTTATGAAAGCAGAGAGACTTTGAATGAGACTCAAGCTCAGAGCATTGATGAAGCTGATGAAAAGCTTCATTGTTGACAAAAATCTATTAACGCAAGTGTTTGAATACAAGTAAATGAAGTGGAGTCTTCGTTATATTTTTCTTTCAGATGTCAACAATTGACTATTAGTGAATACGGGAGTCTGATGAACAGGCGGAGAAGATAAGAAGAGTGTAAGCCATCAGAAGACAGGGAGAGAAAAGTAGAGATAGCAAAGGGATGGAAAGAAATGAGAGGCAAAAAGGCAGCAGGATGAAAACTGAACACAAAGAAACTTCAGTTTTTCTTCATGTGTGTCTAAAAGTTTTTGAGGCTGCTTTCTCTTCAGCTATTTTGTACTGGTGTGAGGCTTGGTCAAAAGGGCCCTCAAAGTCTGTTGAGCGTCTTTACATGACTGGGGTGAATCCCCATAAGCCATGACTTTTCTGAACTGTACTCACGCGACTAACTGAATAACTAGCTGGTCTCTTTTCTAGATTACATGGCAGAGAGGAGGTTGTGTTCTCTGTATCATTTTGTCATTGTCTATACTGAAATTTTATTGTGTTAGTTATTCTGTGCACACAACATTTATTGCGTGTCTGTCCATCCTGTTGGAATAAACCCTCCTCAGCTGTTCTTCCTGAGGTTTCTTCCTTTTTTCTTCCCCATTAAAAGTTTTTACACGAGCAGGTAATAGAAAATAACCCGAAGAAGATGGAGTAGTTTCATCAGCTCCTCGATCAGGCTCATCGACAACAGACACAAAACCACACCCACACTCGCTTGTATATCCATAGTTGTAGGAAACGAAGCCCCAACTTCAACTAATATGATTACATTCTCCAAACTTTGCTGAGTTGACTGATTTGCTGGCATCATGACATGAATCAGTGGCTGCTCTGGTGAATGAGCAATCAATCCAATCAACGCCATGCACTGTAAACCTTAATCCATCAATGACACCAAATTTTAATATAAAGTCAACACAAATGGCTGTCAAAACGATATTAAAACTTTACGTCCACTCACACAAAGAGTCATTCCTTGGGAGCTTCACATTGTTTGTTTATGTTAAATCAACATTTTTTGGGTTTTGAGTTAATTTTACTAAAATTTATGAAACAATTTCACCTAATTAGTTTACAACCAATAAACGATACTATTATTGTGCAGTTAACATATTTTGGCATGTTGGGGCTAAATAAGAGTTTCCCAGCATGCCGTGAGACAAAGAGTTTAGGGCCAAACTGTTGAAATATGTTGTAAATCACTCATGTTGCCCATTACAAAGTGATTAATGTTTACTCATTTCACAATGGTTCTAATAGGTTACAGTTAATGTTGTGGTAAAAGACATTTTGCACCAGAAGTTAAGTCATATACACAGTTAGTGACCTCCTGCCTGTGTATTAGTTTACCTGAATTAAAGTTGTGCTGAGGTGAAATAAAGAGCACTTCCTGGTTCTCTTATTGTAGAAATTGAGAAACCTCAGCACACCACAATATATTTTTATCATTTCATGATATTAAAAGAAATCTGTATACAATGTGTACTCAATATTTTTTTGTTTATATGACATTAAAGTATAGCTCAAACAACAAACAAAGTTATATCACATTTATTTTGTTTATATTATTTTACTCTGTACTTTTGTGTCTGAGTGAGCAGATTGAGGTTTACAGTGTCCGTGGGACTTACACCACGTTGTAAACCTGTGCCGATGTCATATAATTATGAGGCATGTCTGATGTTTGAAGACTGTGTGTATCTAATGAGCAGAAACTGTGCATTTCCTATAAAAAAACTGAAGTGTATTTTGGACGGACACAATGGATGTTACAGGTGTAAATTGACAGGGTGTCCAAGAACGTCAACAACAGACACACCCAGGATAACTAGCACATCATATGTAGACGTCAAAAGTCCACTGAACAAGTGGGGATATGTGCTGAGTTGGGAGTGACAATATGTTGTACTTTATCTTTGATCAATCCTACATACACCCTCTGCAGAATGCACCAACTGTCTGTGGCTGAAAATACCCTTTGTATACTTTTACACACTCAGCAAAGTGAACATATTTTATTCTTAATATCTTAAGTACTAGTCTTAAACATTGTGGCATTATCTACATTTTTAATTCTATTTCTATTGGTTTGAATTGAATTTTATTCAGTTTTTACATACTTCTATTTCATACTTTTTATAATTCTCTATTCTTTACATTGGAGCGACAATAACGAATCCGTTTCCCTGTCGAGATCAATAAGGTGTTTCTAATTCTAATCCAGAAGCAACAAGTCATTAAAAAAATACAAAAACTGATCACTTAAGAAGAAAAAAGTGACGGGCTGGTGCTACATCGAGACTTTGTGTAACTATTGAATCAAACAGAGCCTTTTTGTTTTGTGTTTGGTTATTAATATTCACCCTGTACACACTGTAAAAGGTCAAGATCTGACACATCTGAGCTGATTTTAAGCCCCTACCTGCAGACTTTGGCACTTCCCCAGCAGGAGTACAAAGAGTCACTCTGGCACATAGTCACAGACGCTGCACCATTTGTCACCAGGATTATCTAATTTTCCACAAACTAAAACTTGTGCCCGCAGAACAATTTGAAAGAAGCTGTAATCTCTAAAAGATCCAACGTAGAGTCACACTGAGAGAGCAGAACTTCGCTAAGAGTTTGTTCAGCACATGGCTTCTTTTCAAGAGAAACCATTTACACATTATGGATGTGAAAGATTAGAATGATGTTTTGTGCTTTTGTGCTTCTGGAATCTGAAAAAGAGTTTTCATGATGAGAGTGAGTGCATTAACATCATCAAGGCGTTAGTCTTAATCACTACAGCAGGAAGATGCGGAGGCGTCATTCCTCTATATTTATGCAGATGAAACATTCCTTGATGGGCACCTCTGCTCACAGCTGAAACATCTGACCTCAGTGGGTGTGTTTGTGTGTGTGTGTGTGTGTGTGTGTGTGTGTGTGGGGATGTGAGTGTGCGAGGCTGCAGACTCACTTGATAGAGCCTTGAGACGCCCTACACATACAGCAGCTAGACAGGCACTGGCCTGGTGTTGCAGAACCAGAGCAGCAGCTTGGAGGCAGAGGAGCAGCCGCTGGAGAGACAGGAGGAGGAGGAGGAGGTAGAGAAAGGGAGAAAGGAAGAACAAAGGAGGCAGCAGTAAAAGAACATACAGATTGGATAATGGATAGAGACAAAATAGAAAAAATGAGGCAAACAGGAGATGTATAAGGGAAGAGGAAATGAAAGGGGTGGAAAAGGAATTAAGGAAAAGAGGGCAACAAGTGGAGAGGAGAAAGGTAGGGAGGAATGTTGTTCGTGTGCCAGTGAAAGAGAAGTATGACAGAAATGATAAGGTAAAGGGAAGGAATAAAGGAGGAGAAAGAAAAGGCAAAAAGAATAAAGTAAGAAGCACAGGGAAGGAAAGAAAGAATACATGTCAAGGAGAGCAAAATAGGGGGATAAAATAAAGTGAGGATTGAGGGAGAACATTGGAGGATATAGCAAAATAAAATGGATAATCAAGACAATAAATGTAAGAATAAGGGACAGAAGAGTGGGAACAAAAAGAGAAAAGTAAGGAAAGAACAGAGAAGCAGGAATAAATTGGATGACGAAAGACAGAACAATGGAAGGAAAGAGGAGGGGTGGAACAACAGGGAAGTAAAAATGAGGACAAAGAAAAGCACATGGGAGGAACGGGGCATAAAAGGTAAGATGGGAAAGAAGGGAAAAAATAGATCGATGATAAAAGAGATAAAAGGAAAAAGAAAGGAGAAGAGGGACAGGTAGGAAGAGCCCAAAGGAGGTGAGGAAGAAGGGAGAGAGAGGGAGGGAGAGAGAAAGGGAAAAACAAGGTTAGTTTACACCCAGACGACCCATCAGACAGCAGACAAGACTCCTGTGTGTGTGTGTGTGTGTGTGTGTGTGTGTGTGTGTGTGTGTGTGTACGCTGCGAGCATCTACATGTATTAAAATGTAATTACATTTTTGTCATGTAGGAGAAAACAATGTAGCACACATGCACACAGACAGTGAGATGATCTTTAATGTGATGTTACATTAATGTTGTTTTAATGCTGCACAGTGAAGGAGATCGTTTTCTGAACAATGCACTTCCAAGAATTTCCTGTAGCTCATTAGCGAGAATTGGGGAGCTGTTGATAGAGCACCCCAGTGACCAGGACAAAAAAATGTGGCACTGAATGTTACTGCAAACTGTGTTTCTACGGTGACACCGTATATGAGCTGACTTTGTTATTGGGAGTCGGAGGGGGTGGTGGAGGGTGTGACACCAAGGCAAGATGTAGCAACCAGTGGCTGCTTTTCCAGCAGATTTTGTGCCGTCAAACGAGACCCGTTGCCACTTTTCCAGCAACTTTTCTAGCACTGAACATTGTTTTTTTTTTTTAAACAACCCATCACCACTTTCTCAGCAGCTTTTGTGCCGTTGAATGTAGGTATTTTTTAGCCACCCTTCACCAACTTTTGTGCTATTGAATCTGGGTGTTTTCTTTGCAACCCATCACTGCTTTTCCAGCAGCTTTTGTGTTGTCAAATGCGTGTGTTTTTCAGCGACCCTTCACCACTTTTCTAGCAGCTTTTGTGCCATTGAATGTGTGTTTTTTTTTTTTTTTGGGCAACTTATCACTGCTTTTCCAGCGGCTTTTGTGCTGTTGAACAAAGGTGTTTTTAGCAACCTGTTACTGCTTTTTCAGAGGCTTTCTTGCTGTTGAACGTGGACATTTTTTAGAGACTCCTTGCCACTTTTTCAGCAACTTTTGTGCCATTGAATTTGTTTTTTTTTTTCAGTGACCCGTCACCACTTTTCCAGTGGATTTTGTGCTACCAAATGTGGGTATTTTAAGCCAAACCATAATCTTTTCCTAAACACAAGTGTTTTAACCACACGCTAATCACAGCATTGTTAGAAATGTTCAATGTTTTCACTACATAATAACATATAAACGCAACATATCTGTGGTTTGCAGTAACGTACAATGCAAACATTTTTTCTGGTGTTTGGGTTGAATAGCGACAATGAGCTCTCTCTTGAATTTATGTGAAGAACTGTAACACCCATTTTCAAATGTTCATAATGACATACTCTCACGTCCACAGCTGACAATAGAAGTTCAGATACTAAACTTTTTAAATTTGCCCTAAGGATGGCACATTAGCAAAGGTCACACGGGGTGTTGAAGTCAAACAGGTTAATTCCATGAGGAGCATAAGTGGGTTCAGTAGATCTGTGACAAGTTTGTGTGCAAAGTTGGTTAGGGGGAAGCTGAAAGAGAATCCAACCTGGAACTCTTTATTGTCTGGGGTCATGAATGTACATGCACAATGTCACATCAACCTTCACAGTACCGCTGAGATATCTTATCATGGATCAAAAGTTTGCCAACAAAAGTTTACCTGATGGAATCATCCTCTGTGGATGCTGAAAATCTATTTGAAATGTTATGACAATCATATCTAAAAATCATGAGCTTAACCCAAGTTTTGGACAAACTGACTCATCCATCAAAACGCTTAGTCACTGCCTGCAGGCACAGGGAAAATGTTGGTAAAACTTGACTCCTGAAGATCCTCACATACACACACAAAGTCAAATGATATCCATATCAAATCACTCAGTCAGTGGCTTGGTGGTAACTGTAACATTTGGACAAATGTGTCATTTAATGAGCTCTATCCCAATCTGTCTGCTTTGATGGGGATGTGTAGCAGTCATTTGGACATAACAAGCCCGGAGGCTCTGAAGAAACCCCCCAAGACTTTAGCAGGAACCAAGAAACTGAGCAGCTCGTTAGTGGACACAGAAAGAGACAGGCTGACAAATTAAAGACAGAGTGACCATGAGCTGAGAGAAGCTGTCACAGACAGGGGGAAACAGGCTGTGATGTCAGCCAGTAAAAACAATAAAATACAGGCCCCACATTCCTAAATAGTCCCCCGATTTCTTTCCAGGGGATTCTAATCTGACAAGCTGTTTGTGTGTTTAACTACTGTCTCCAAAGTCGAGCGCAACAAGAATTGAAATTCCTGTGAATACCTTACATACTGTCACGTGTGTGCCCTTAAATGGGATCAGGTACAACAATTAACTTACAGATATCACTGACAGTACAAGTTATATGCATTTAAAACACATCTTAACTTGTCGTCTGATATCCCAACGCCCTGCAATTATTGTGAAAATGGTACAGTCCAGTTCACAGTAACAGCAGGGGTCAGAAGCGCACAACAAGCGTGGCAAACTCAGGAGCAAGGAAGACGAGCTTGAAGCTATAGTGAAGATACTGGTATCATATAAAACTAGATGACCTGGGGTATCCAACTGTACCAACCATGTCATGTTCTCTTGTCGGGAAGGGGCTAAATAATGCTTCAAAGACAGGGTTAATGTTGGCGAGGGAAAAGGTGGCATTGCCATTTATTAAAATGTAATATTTGAATATTTCTGCAGTATTTCTGTGGATGGTGGTGCTGGAGTTGATGACAGGCCAAATTTGGAATATTTTGTCCCCCTGTCCATAATTTCTAAAGGCTGGCCGGACAGGACCACAATATTAGTACGACCCTGTGGGTCACACAGCTCGCTTACTTTGCACCCAGAGGCACCTGCTGCTTTGAAAACCATTTAATCCTGTAATAAATGAACTGCCCTCACAGATGACCTCTCAGATGGCTGCTCCATCATGGCATTTATTTTACACTGGCTGCTACGAAAGCAGTGGAATTAACTTTAATTCAACAGGTCCCAATCATGACTTTGTCTTACTGGTTGATCGAAAAGTCAAACTTTGATAAATCCCTCTAGCACAAGTCACAAAAAATGGATGGCAGACGCTGATATCATCATGAATGTACATCACTTGAAACTGTTATCCGCTTCGCTTCAATGTCCAATTCACAAACTATATTGCGGTAATGATATCGCAGCGCAAACACGCAAAGTTTTGCAGCTGAGTTTTTGCAGCTATCAGACACAAAACATTTGTTGCCGGGTGTGACACCACTTAAACATGTGCTGCAATTGCCACCAACTCTGTATTGATAATAATTTCAGTATGACTGTGGGTAGCTTTTAGCTCTGATCTTTGCAATGAAGCTCTTTTGCAGAGAAAAAGGGTCAAATTTTGCACCAAATGTATGCATATTACCAAGTTTAAGTACATGTAAATAGCACAGAAGCACCTGGATGTTATTTGCTTAGCAGCGCAGTTAGGAGTGCATTTCACCCTTTGCAGTGCTTCAAGGACACCGTTTGTTTCTGTCTTATTTTTGCAGGTTTAGTGGTCACAAAGGCCAAGAAATCCTTTTGTGAATTCGCCCCTAGACAGCAACAACAGAAATATTTTTCATGGACAAATACTTTTTGGGCAAGTACAATATTTTGGACTTGATATTGAACTCTATGTACAATAATGGACTTGCATTTGAGTTTCCACTCACATCAGAATATCATAATCTGCTATAACATATCTGGGAGCAGAATCAGATAGTGAGCATGTGTGGAGCGTTAGCTGCAGTTGTTTGTTGTGAGCTTGTGGTTGAACGCAGCTGACAGCATCAGAGCAGCATTTAAGCCGGCAGCCTGAAAGCAGAGCTTCCTGTTAGGATTTTCTCTGTTTTACTTTGTTTATATCCGTAAGACAATGCAGTCCAGATAAACACACACAGACACAGACACAAACACAGACACACACACACACACACACACACACTCTATATCACTCATTTCTGCTGTCCTTGTGACA
>JAPZEB010000026.1:31572947-31583878 GCA_029783705.1 Chaetodon striatus
ACATGTAGACAGAGTAATATATCACTTAAATTGTCACATGCAGCTGGATGCCTTTACGTGCCTGTGCTGCTGAATCTTTTTTGTGTATGTTTGTGTGTTAGAATGATCTCCATCTGAATGTCAATATTTCTAGTCTGACAGGCCACAAACCCTGAACCCCCGGCAGTGTACCACTCCACCAGGTGTGCCAGTGTGACATATGTGTCCATGACAGGCTGTAAACGTGGAGAAGCTGAAGGATGTGACGATGTGACGATGTGAACTGCATTCTGTTGAGCTTTTCAACCTAAGACCAAAGCAGAGTAAAAGATGTCTTCCAGCATAAAGCCATAAACCTCAGATGTCCAGAGGTCTCAGCTCCCTGTGGAGCTCCTATCAATAGCACACTAGGAGACATAATGAGCAACTGTGCAAAGGAATATGTAGTGTATGACCTGTCTTATTTGAAGCACATTATATCCAAATGTTCCTGGTAGATATTATATTTCAGAGGTAATGACATTCAGAAATGTCACCAGGTAGGAAACCCAACTTGTAATGACTTTTATTATGTAAAGATTGTTATTACATTTGTTGAAAACTCATAACACTGACTAATGATGGCAGTCAGTGGGGAATATTGAACACTGTTAGTATCTCTCATATTTTCCTGCGCTTTCCTGAGCTTCATTACCACTGCAGTCCTGGAGGCTTAATTCTAAATCACTGCACATACTTTTAGTTTGCTCAAAAATAATACTAAACTTGAACCATGAGTACAGCCAAATTTACACTAAACACAATATAAACACATGCTTGTTTTTGCTTCTATTTTATTAATTAAGCTGTAAGATCACACTTTAATCTCAAATTTTGTTTACAAATATGTCAAAATCTGTTTTAGTGAGCACTTGCACTTTTGCCAGGATAATCCATCCACCTGACAGATGTGGCAGATCAATACTGCTGATACCCTAAAATGAGCAGTTTATCACATAACATGATGCCATCCATCCATCACCCTGCTGCTCACCCTACACAGACTTCTGCCCCCTTAACTTTCGTTGTTGCCCCACTGTGTTTCCCCCTGACGCCACAGGGTACCCTTAAACAAATACTGCGAGCAGACGGAGGGCTTTTATCATTGGTGTCTGTCGCAAGAAGTCACTGACCGAGCCCCAGTTTTCGACGACTTTGCTGACTGCAGGAATGTCCACCAAAGCTGTTGCCCCTGAACTGGATGTTCATGTCACTACCATAAGCCATCTCCAATGCCATTTTGATAATTTGGCAGTACATCCAACCAGCCTCACAACTACGGCCACGTGTAACCACAGCAGTCCTGGACCTCTATATCCAGCTTCTTAACTTGCAAGATCATCTGAGACAAGCCACCTGAACCACTGATACAACAACTGGTTTACAAACTGAAGAACTCCTGGACAAACCATCAGAAACCTACTCAAAGGAGCTCATCTTCACGCTGGTCGTCCTCACCGGGGTCTTGATCAGACAGCAGTTCCACCTCATAACCAATTCAAATAGGCAACTGCTCAACTGTAATGGTGTTTGTCACTATAGAGAAGTTTACACCATTGTCACACCATTCATTCGCCACTATGACCTCATGTTGCAGCACAATGATGCAAGAATCTGTACACAGTTCATGGAAACTGAAAAGATCCTTGTGCTTGCATCCCCGTCATATTCACCAGACATGTCATCCACTGAGCCCAACTAATCAGTCTAACTTCCATTCTGTTTTTATGTTTAATAGTTGGCAACATGCAGAAATATTCTGCAGACGAATTAGGGATTAAGAACACAAAAAAAAACCTTAGAAAATAGTACAAACGACGTCTCCTGGTAATACTACCCCTGTGAAAATAATTGTAATTTTATTTCAGCGGTAGTCACTTCTGAGTAAAATAATGAGTGTAGAGATGACTTCCATATGGACAGGCTCACATTAATAGCTTGCTTTCTTTCCTCAGTAACAACTCTCTGGAGGTTGTCCAGAAATGTCAGAGAGGGAATGAAAATGTTGTGCGTACTGTCGGCACAGTGGACATTAATTGGTCAGGGCTTCTGTGTTGATATAAACACACTCATTGATTTCTTACAATGAGCTGCAGCTCCATACTTTCTCAGGATGTCAACACCAGTTTGAATGAAAATGGTGCATTTGCTGCCTCGATGTTACGACAGCTAGAAGACATCGTCCCATATGTTTTTCACACAGTGTCAAATCACTCAAACAAATCGTTTCTGGAGTTCAAACAAGAGTCTCAAAGGATCTCCAGCTTTAGTCTGCAACAAGATAATGTCCATGTACAACATACTTCTTGTTAAAGTCTGTATTTACATTCTATCAAAGAACATTTCTGCTGGATCCTTTGGTTTTCTCTGGTTAGAAGCAAACTGTTGGAACCAAATAATCTAGCATGTGGTAGAAGAGCAACTATAACTATGACTTCATCTGCAATTTCTGGCTTGTTCTTGTCGTTATATAAAATGGGTGGATAATAAGAATTATTATTAACTTAATTCACAACACCCTGTTCCAGTGATGTCTCCGTGTGTGGAGAAAATGTCACTTGCAGAAGTGTGAATTCTCATTGTCGCTGTCTAAAGTCTCGAAGGCACTGTTCCTTCTCCGGGAAAACTCATTGCAAACCAAAGTGAAGGTAAGTTAAGTAATCTCTGACCTTTATCAAGTGCACTGAATGAGAAAGAAAGAAAGAGGACCTTTGCAGAAAAGTGCTACTGCAGCATGATAAGGTTACTCTGATAAGAAGTAATTCACACCGAAAAGGCTGCCGGTCATAATTAATGTGTGGACACTTTGTAAAACTTTGAACTTTGTGGTTTTGATGTAAAAAATTACCATAGTAAGTTTAAATGAAACCTTTTGTTCCTCTGCAGTTATGTTAAAGAAGTCTACTTAGAATGTCATAAACATAAAGCCTGAAGGTTAGAGGAAGCAGAGGTATAATACCTTGACTTAACATACTGATATATTCCTCTTCATAAAAGTAATCTCAGAGTGGTTCCCCACTTTAAAAGAATCCACAAACAATCACTCAGAGGCTCAGACAATGTTTGTTCTCTGAACAATGATGAAACCATTGTCCTTCAGATTAAAAAGGATGTCCAAATACTTCAACAGTCTCCAGCATTGAAAGGCTGTCTACCGTCTGTACTTACATAAATGACATAACCAGTGGCATAGTGGTGGGTGATGAGGTGGGTATACTTCGAGGTAGACTGGTAGGTTATCAAGGACAGAGTGGGTATGCTCGCCTATATGTTCCGGTGGCTATTTGGTTGATAGATGGGTATACTGTAAACTGCCAGAAAAAGAAGTTGGTACACTCTATACACATACCCATCCACTACGCCACTGGACATGACGGCAGAATATGATCCTCTTCAAGAGGAAAACTGCTGGAAATAGTGAGACTGGGTTAATATCAGGAACTCCACACAACAGTGGGAAGGACGGTAAGTTAAACTGCACAGAGATAAACTCACACAACAGGAGATCGGGTCTTACTTAAAATTCAAAATGCACATCTGCAAAATATGAGGTTTTTTTTTTCAATCTGAGCAACCTGCTGCAAGAGACGGTATTCTTACTGAACTGTCCCTTGCAAGTGTTTTTGCTATTTTTAGCAAGATTAAAACTTCGGTTATCAGTTACTACTCTGCGAAAAGATCACCATTGAACCACTACTTATGTCTGAACAACACACTCTCATATATTAAAAACAGAACAGGTTGATTTACGCTGACTTCCCACATGACATATGTGACCATCCTTAAAACGACATATATTGCCATTCTAATGGTCGCGAACCAAGATGGCATCAGCCAAAATGCCAAACTCGAGGCATCAGAACAGGAGTCCACAAACCTGTGCATGACATCACAGTGGCTACGTTTATACAGTCTATTGTTGTAATAAGCTGCTTGCACAGTCGACCTATATGACGTTTTTTTTTTGGTGAGAGCGGGCTGGTTCGAATATAAGCAGAAGAATAAAGGAACAAAAAGGGAAATGGGACTTCTGAACTGTTTTACTTTGTAGAAAAAAGCTTTTAAAGTTTATGAATGTATCTATTTTATAAAAATAGAGAATACTTATGGCATCTCATTCTCAGCTTCAAATATACCACTTGTTTTTGTGTTTTAGCCAGTTAAGAAATTGGCTTATGTTCTGTTTAAGAACAGAAACTCAGCTTTCTGGTCACAGTGTCAACAAGTCAGATATGGACGACATTCATGTGACTGCCATCAAGAGTCACTGAATTCAGATGCAAAAGGCAAATGCTGCAGAAAATGTATTATCTTAGTATTTAATACAGTGTCATCTGTACACCTATGGACGTATCTGCTAAATGTCCATAAAGATTCCTATAAAGTTGACAAGGGAAGAGGAATGGAGGCTCATGGATGAGAAGCTCTGCTGTTAAAATTCCTAGTGAGGTCACAGGGTGATGCAATATCCTTAAAATACCTGTGAGCTATTTTTTCATCACCTGATATATTATTCATACGGTACATGCCACATACATATGTAGTCAGATACTACTACATACTGCATCACACTAGGTATAATGTAATGTAATACATGCATGATCGTTTGACCTTCCCAGCAATAACAAGGATCCTATGAAAAATAAACTGCTGTACTCCATCTATCATTATTGAATACCGATAAGATTGTCCTACCAGACGCAGGGACAGAGTATGTGGAAAAAAAAAGAAGATTAAGTATGGAATAGGCCTCCATGGAGCACACGTTAAACGTCAGACTCTTATCTCAGTGAAACATGTGCTCTATGTTTAGAAACAGTAATAGGTCGGGAGAGTAATGAGTCACGACTGTGTGTTCGAGAGTGAAGGGACCAGGAGGGTATTTACAGAGATAAAGAGTCATCTCGAACACACCTGAAAACAAATCATTTTTATCACAGTGGGCTGGTGCCACTTGCCATTTGACTCCACTGAACATTATTTGGTGGTGTCTGCAGTAATTACTGTACGCAGGGCAGGTGAAGGATGAAGGATGAAGGGCTCCCTCTGTATTCTGTGAGATTACTGCTGCAACATCCATATAAAGAGAATGAGTGAGGCTGAAGGACAAGTCATGTTTAGGTACACAAAAACAAGAACTGTAAGAGTGAAGATTTATGAGCTGAAGTGTGTGAAAGGAGACTGACAGACTAACAGACAGAATGTTCCTGATCAGCTGTTGGATTTACAGATGAACTTCTGACATGTCAGAAACTTCATTGTCACACTTTTGCACAGGTGAAGCTGACCCACGAGTTTATTCCTCATAGTCAGCTATTATACCTATTTTCTAAATCAATCAATCAATCATTCAGTGTAGCCGATACCAAGCTAGTCTGTTGGTGCGGCTAACTTGAGAGACAGAGCGAAAGAGGCAGACCAAGGGAGACAGGGATTAAAAACTTACACTAAATTATGTGCATCAATGGCATTTTAAGCTCTTTTTGTTTTGGGACATCTGTCTCTACATTATTGTGAACCGTACCACTGTTAGAAAAACAAACTTCTACTGACCGGCAGCCTTGGATCTTTCATGAGCACTCAGGTTTGGGCGTGACGATTGAATCGCACAGTGCAAGCCCATGAATTGTGAGCTTTGGCTCCAGCATTACTTGTACAGTGGGTGTTAGAATTAAACAACAGCATTTCTAAAAATGTCTCAAATTGTACAGGGTATGCCACCTTTGGGTACAATATTGGGGTTACAGAAAAGAGGGAAAAAAAGCTATACTATACTATGCTTATAAGAAAGAGCCATATTGTCTTGTACAATATGTTACTTTTAATCTAACAGTATGACAGTGAAAGTCCATATATGACCTTTTTGATACAAAAACCACAAGGTACAACACAAAACAACATGATTTCACTACACAAACTCTACATGCCCACTGAGAAAATGTAGTACAGTAGTGCAGTACCATGTCTGCCTGGTTAGCACGAGCTAACACAGCAGCAGTGGCTAAAACTCAACACTGGGCTAATAAACAGTCCAAACAAACTCACAGCGACACCAAAATGACTAAATTCTGTCGTTTAACACTGTTAAACCTAACTTTTACTTAATGTTAGCCACATGATGCTAAAAGTTAGCCTTCACCAGCTGTTTCCATTGCAGAGCTCCCACTCCAACAATGGCAGCTACAGCCCTTTATAATCTGTGGTGTGGTGAAGGAGACCACGGTACACTGGCAAAGTTGGCAGTTCAGTGTGCCGAAATACCCCCAGAACTTTTCGAAGTATGGCTGTAATACACGCCACTTCATTCGCATTATGAGTAGCTGGCAAAGTACTCTATTGGTATTGGTATTACAAAGGGTGCTGATATTGGTATCAAATTTTTTTTTATCGATACCCAGCCTAATAATCATACAACATCACCTATGTTTGTTTTCCTTATTTTAATTCCTGAGATGTTTAAACTTGATGACTGTGGAGCCAGACCTAAACAATGAAATAATTTAACAAACTTACTTGAGTACATGTGTGGAGCCGTTGATCTGCGTGGCTGTGCAGGGAGCGCCGGACCCCAGGATGGACGGCCTGCGGTACCGCTTCCTCCCGCAGCACAGGATGATGAGGAAGGCACGGCGGAAGGACTTGTTGAGGAAGGCGTAGAGGATGGGGTTCAGCATGGAGTTGATGTAGCCCAGCCACAGGCAAGCCGCCCACAGCTGGTCTGGCACCGTGTAGTCTATAAACGGGTCCACCACATTGGTGACGAAGAACGGTGCCCAGCAGAGGCAGAAACACCCCATAATGATGCACAGAGTCTTTGCTGCCTTAGTTTCTGTTCGCATACGGTGGTTGCGTTGATGGTCAGCAGAGTCCGTACCGGCGCCGACACCGGCGCCAGAAGTACCAGGTGCGCTGGCACCGGCTCCTCCCGCCCGCTGCAGCATGCTGATCTGCAGGGCGTGTGCACGGGCCGTGACGTAGATCCTCTGGTAGGCCAGCACCATGAGGACCAGAGGGATGTAGAAGGCCACCACGGAGCAGGTGAGGGCGTATGGCTTGTTGACCATGAAGACACAGGATGTGGAGTTGCTGCCCTCGCTGTGGCGCCGCTGCTCAATCTGGTAAGAGAAGTCACATCACAAAGGACAATTAGAGAAGCCCCATGAGCTGAGATTCAGAGATTTTTCTGCTGTATTGTTTCATTCACCATCATGTAAAAACAGCAGCAATGAAACTTCATTGTCAGCAGCCTGATGTTGGATTTGGAGGTGCGATTATCACAACCATTATGAAATAGTGAAAACAATGTTTGCTGCTTCACTGTATCAAGACATAAAGTCTAAAACCATATATTGGCTCTATAATATATAAGTCAGTGCGCACACAGCCTCCAGAAACAGAAGAACTGACATCCTTTCTCACCAAAAGTGAATGTTGACTTCCTGTTACCAGAGAAGCAGGCTTTCCCCAGACTTATCCAAAAAGTTTTAATTGCCTAAGAATAATCATGAAAGGACGGCAAAGAAGACACTCGCACATCAATGCAACTGGGCTGAACAGCCACAAAAAAGGTTCACGGCCTGAGATCAATGCAAAAGAAAATGTTGATTTATTTAGAACATCTGTACAAAAAAAGAGGGGTCCTCAAAGTGCAGTGGTTGTCCATTGTACTGATTCACCCAAGATAAAGTTTTTTGTTGCCCTAAGAAGGCAAGTTTTACAGCAGCCCAAAAACTTTCCTACAAATAATCATACATAACCACGAGGTCAGAGATTGGAAAATGCTCATAAAGGTGATTATTTTTCTTATTCAAGTAAATGTGATTTTGAATGAGGACTTGGACCGATGGACTGACCTACTGACCTAACGAAAACGATGGAAGCCCTGAAAGGCAAGTGAGGAAAAAATTCTGGTGATCTATTTTTGAAGTCTTTTGTCTCAAATCTCATGTGGCATTATGACAACAAACACTTTGAAATGTGACTCTAACAAAAAACAAACAAACAAAAAAACTTACCTGGCAAAACTTTTCTTCCCATCAAAAACTAGACACTTCAAAAGATTTTTCTGGCAATACACCTGTTAATAACCCTTTTTCACCGGTTCTTAAGTCATGAACACAGGAAAGACAACAATTCAGATCAGACATTATCTTTCCCCCACTTGCCTCTCAGGGCTTTTGAAAGAAATAGTAAATTTAAATACCAGCTGACATTGAAAGTGATCTAAGTACTGTAATGTATTTAAAAACTGCTCTCTGTAGCTTCACATCTTGTTCTCAGCTAACAGAAGAGGATGAATAAAATGAGCCTTTTCAGGCTCAGATCAACTCAGTCACGTGCACACACACATCTGATAAACTAAAAGGTTCAATTTTGCAAACAATACACACTTATTTTTGACCTGAAACACCTCCAGACTTCATAACAACACCCTTAAAATCCGACGCTCTCCTCAGCTGAGCCTTCGTAGTAAGCGGGGAGCAGAGCTCCTGAGGGAGAAGGAGGTGCAGCACATCACCATTAATCACAGTGAAGTCCCAGCCCAGTTTCTCCTCCGCTATCATCTCTGTGGGGAAACCATGGCTCGGGGCTATGAGATGAATAATACAGAGATCAATCCATATCTCTGCATGAGGGCCAGGCGCTATCGTGTGTAAACTCAAGTTGTTTTTATGAATGGGCTGACATGTTTAAGTGTTTAGTGTTTCAATGTGAGCGTTAAGGTTACCTGAATGAACACTGATAAAAGTAAAAGTATACATAGATGTTTATTTTTTATCTGTGCTTCATGCTTAGCTGACAGAGCTCTTTCTCAATGATTACATTTATTTTCTATAAAATTCAGATTTATTCCACTAGAGTCTTGCCAAAGGGCACATTGGAAGCCATTCTTGTCACGTATTCGCCTTTACATCATTCTAACCGTAGAAAAATGGCCTTCATTAAGGACACCATAATATTTTTTTGGGAAGCACATCAGAAAAATATAGACGTTGTTCAAAATCTCTTTGAAGCTCCAGAGTCTGTGCGTGCTGTAAGTTTCACCACCTTTACACCTTATTAAAGTCAACCGATTGCTAATTAACCGTGCACAGAAAAACACATCAAACTGTAATGAGGAATGAGGCCTTTTCATCAGAGTGCTGATGGCTGAAGATGTTATTTTATGATGTTAAAAATCATCTTACCCTGTCTATAATGAGTGTGCATATTTCTGGTGTCTTGATCATTTCTTCATGCCTTTTTTTTTTTTCTTTCTTAATTAGAGGGAGTCATTTCAGCTTTTACATAAAAATATATTCACTCAGACAGTGAAAATGAATTTGGTTATGTGTTTCACCTGATGTTAAGTTGCATGTAAAGAGCAGTTAATTATATAATAAATATTGCTAAAGAAGGCCAAGGTCAAGTCATCCCCTGCTCATTCATCCGCTGAATACAAAGACACTTACTATTGGTTCTGATCTGAAAATACCAAATCATCATTAATTATTAATATAATCACTTTATAACAAGATAAATAAAAAGCTTCTGCCACATAAATAAATGAATAAATAAAGAGATTCTCACAGATTTAGAAATGTTTGCAGAAACACCCATGGCTACGACACAAGCAGGAGTGGGTGGTCATTTGATGATCTGATGATAAGATCTTTTCGCAGTGTGTCATTTTATGTTGTGATTTCTAAAATCAACTAAGAGACCATTCACAGATTAGATTAAGATAAGTGGATGGCAAAGTCTGCTTGTGTTCATTTTCTGCTGTGTGTGAGTGTGTGCACTGTATGGTTTGCTGAAAAGTTCTTTTACTTATGTGGAGTATTTTACATGTTTTCTGTCTCGATGTTTAATCATGAGAATGACTAAATACGTCATAAATCAAAGTTCTTCATCACACTGATGCAAAAAAACTGAATCCAATATTAAGCAGTCTCCTTATTCAACCAAAAATATGTCAGGGAAAATACCATGATCATGAGCGCTTTGGCGAATTTCTCCAGTGGTGGGAGGAGTATTCAGTACACCGCAGTGTAAAGGTCATGCAGTCAGAATTTTACAGACTCATTATAAAGAATGGCACATTTCAGAGAAATGTACACACGTAGTTCCAGTAAATTACTGAGATAACCTTTCAAACACTGGTGATTTCCACCGCTCGTACATGCACTACATTCAGGAACATTCCTGGCTCGCTCCTTTTCTCACATGCCGTGGCAATAACGGAAAATATAGAGCAAGGGACACACCTGCAGATGTTGGTAATGCAACACTTATGGATGCCAATCACTATAAAACTTAACAAAAGAAGAAGAAGAAGTAGTCGGAGCAAGGCCGGATGTATTTGGAAGATGAAAAAAGACAGAGAAGGGGCTTTGTTGCGAGAACTTGAATCACTGGTTAGTTATCAACTAAAGTACAAGTACTTGAACCTCACCTTTGAAAGTTGACAGATTTAATCTCATGGTTCATGGGGTCATAGTGTCAACTCTAAATGCAAAATACCAAAGTAATACTCAACATCAACATGTTGTGATTTGGTGTGAAACCACAGACTGCACTCCCTGACCAATCAGAGCTGTGTATTCCACAGAGCTGTGAAAACAGCAGGAACCAGTAAAAATAGACAACTACATGTATGTGTGTCTCTGGTGGCTGCGGAGCTCTGGTTGTTTTGTTTAGTTTTGGAGCTGCAGTTTGTGCCAGGACTGACTGGCTACTCAGAATATTCATCAGCTCTAATTAGACTCGAGGAGAGACGCTGCCACTGCCGCCGCCGCTGCCACACAGCACTAACTTTAGACTGCTGTTGTGCTGTAAACTTCTTTGTATGCATGTGTGTAAAAGGAAAAAGAGGAAGGCAATGATGTGTGTGTGTGTGTGTGTGTGTGTGTGTGTGTGTGTGTGTGTGTGTG